>JAURVB010013049.1:0-109463 GCA_033002965.1 Piper betle
CCCCGCCGTCCCCCGCCCCGGCCCAGGCCCCTGCCCCCCCTTGTCGCCGCCCCCCACCCCGCCGTCCACCGTCGTCCCCGCCCCCCCCCCGCCCCCGTTTCCTTCCCTCCCCTGTTCTCACAAAACCCGCCGCCTTGCCCCGCGGCCGCCGCCGCGGGTGCCCCCTGCCCCCGCCCCTGCCCCCCTGTCGCCGCCCCCCACCCCGCCGTTCACCGTCGTCCCCGCCCCCTGCCCCCCCTTTTCTTCCCTCCCCTGTTCTCACACAACCCGCCGCCCTTGCCCCGCCGCCGCCGCCGCGGCGCGCCCCTGCCCCCGCCCTGGCCCAGGCCCCTGCGTCCGCCCCGGCCCAGGCCCCTGCCCGTCGCCGCCCGGCCCCCGCGCCGTGCCCCGCATCCCGCCCCCTGCCAATCCCCTGTCTCCCTGCCCCTGCCGCACGCCGCTCCCGCCCCCGCCGCCGTCTGCCGCCTGCTGCCCCCCACAGGTCCAGGCCCCCTGCCCTCCCCCTCGCCGTCCCCCGGCCCCCGCGCTCTAACCCGCCTCCCGCCCCCTGCGTCCCTCCCTCCCCTGCCTCCCCACCCCTGCCGTCCCTCCCTCCCCTGCCCTTCCCACATTTGCCGCCGCGCCCCCCACTGCCCCTTGCCGCGGCCGTCGCCGCCCTGCGCCCGCATCCGCCCGGCCCCCACTGACCCTTGCCCCGCCCCTCGCCGCCCTGCGCCCCCATCCGCGCGCGGCCCCCTGCCACACCTGCGACACTGCAATAACCCGCCGCGGTCGTCCCGACTCGAGTCATAAAAAAATTGACTCGGTCACGTGCGAGTTTGCTAGTTTTAACTGGTAAAGTTAATTTTTTTTCTGGGCTATTGTGACATGTATTTATATTTGACGATAAATTTATATTTTTCAGGTCACAGTGAGGCGAGGTCGCGAAAATTACATCTTTCAGAATACGAAAATCAGGTTAGAGTTAAGTCTTTAAAAATATTTTGACTTAATTAAAGCATGTTTATTACATTTATTTTAATTGAAAATAATCTTAGGTTTTATAAATTTTATATTTTTTTAAGAATGGACAAGCTTGAAGATAAAGCATACGAGGAAGAAGATATAAGCAAAAATATTACAATAATTTATCCTATTGTAGAAGATGAGTTCAAACCGAAGGTTGGGATGCAATTTGATTGTTTGGACGATGCACTCGATTTATACAGTAGATATTCAAAAATGGCCGGTTTTGGTATACGTAAACATAGTACAAACTATCATAAGAGAACAAAAGAGTTATGGTCACAAGCATTCGTGTGTTCTAAAGAAGGTCATTTCAGAGAAGATGAGCGAAAAAGAAAAATACCTGACAAAGGACAAAAGAGAACTCATCCTATAATAAGAGAAGGTTGTCAAGCACGCATGAGGGTAACTAAGAACAAAGAGGGCACATGGAATGTCATGATTTTCGAAGAAGGACATAGTCATGCACTCCTTACACCATCAAAAATTCAATTTCTCAGGGCACATAGGCATGTTACAAGTGTGCACCGAAACTTGATTGACCAATTCGGAGAGGCTAACATCAAAACTTCTCAACTAATGTCTGTGCTAGAAATTGAAGCAGGTGGGGCAGAAAATATTGGTTGTACAGAGATAGATATTAGAAATGTGCAGACAAAATATAGAAAGGAGATAAAGGAAATTGATGCTCAATTATTGATGGAACACTTCGAGGAAATGAAAGAAATGAATAACTCCTTTTTTATTGCTATGAATTGGATGATGAGGGCAGATTAAAACATTGTTTTTGGGCGGATGGAATTGCAAGGAAAAATTATCAGCTATACTCAGATGTGATCATTTTTGATACAACATATAATACAAATAAATATTCACTTGTTTTTGCCCCATTCACCGGAGTAAACCATCACAAGCAAACAATTACATTTGGATGTGCATTTTTGTGTAATGAGAAGACAGAATCGTTTGTGTGGCTTTTTGAAACATTTTTAAAATGCATGGATGGAAGGCATCCCGGGGCAATTGTTACTGACCAAGATCCGGCAATGGATAAAGCAATTAAATTGATATTTCCTTCAACATATCATCGTCTTTGCATTTGGCATATCCTTAAGAAGGAGACTGAAAAATTAGGTGCAATTGCTCACAGGAAGGAGTTTTATGAGCCATTCCACAGTTTAATTTATGGTGCGGAAAACGAAGAAGTCTTTGAATCACAATGGAGTGCAATAATGAAAGACAATTGTGTAGTGGGAAATGAGTGGTTGAAATCTATATATGCAATTCGTCATGCTTGGGTGCCAGTGTATAGTAAAGGTATATTTTTAGCTGGTATAAGAAGTTCACAACGAAGTGAATCCCAAAACTCATTTTACTCAAGGTATGTGAACAAAAAAATAGCCTCATTGAGTTTATACATAGATATGAGAGAGCTATTAAAAGACAGAGATTGAACGAGGCAAAAGAAGCATATGAAAATACATATAAAAGCCCTAAATTGGTCACCCCATTTAATATGGAATGTACGATGGCAAAAGTTTATACTCGAAAAGTGTTTTATAAGTTTCAAGAAGAACTACAATACAGTATGGCTTGTTGCTCATCTCATAAGAAATTAGATGGGGAGGATGTTGAACAGTATGATGTAACATGTTGTAGAAATAGTAAAGGCTTGGTTTCACATGTTATTTATAAAGGAGCTAATAGGAGATGCACGTGTAGTTGTCAGCTTTTAGAAAGTGAAGGTTTGCCCTGTAGACATTTGCTATATGTGCTTAGATTGAATGAGGGGGATATTTTTCCTGAAATGTATATCATGAAGAGATGGACAATTGACATAGCAAAGGAAGTTGTTTTTGATGGTGAGGGAGTGGAACTTCATGGTGATTGTCAGAAAACGTTATTCTCAAATTGGGGAGAATTGCACTGTATATTTAATCGATGGGCCAAAAAGGCATATTCGTCTTCTGAAAAGTTTGAACTCGCCAAGCAAAAATTGTTGGAGATAGAAAAATTGGTAGAAGATGTGGTAGATGATCGGCATCATGGAATACAACTACAACATGGAATACAAGTCCATCCACCTGCACAATCAAAGACAAAAGGAAGTGGTAAAAGATGGAAGAGTGGTAAAGAACTTGCAGTGGACCATTTGGGAAAAGATAGGTTGTGCCATGGTTGTAATCAACGGGGAGTTGGGCATGATAAACGCACTTGCCCTGCAATTGTATCACGGTAATGTTGCCTAAGAAACCCTTCTTTTGATGTTTGTTATATATATATTTTTGTGATTATTTTCCATGTTTTGTTTTTAAATATATAGGCAAAAATTTGTTCCATCTGAAAGTGGAGTCGTGGAGGCTATTCAGGGGTGTCGGCGGAGCGATGGCGATTGTCCAAGCAGTGATGCACTATGATAGCTCCGAATTTGTAACTTGTTACCATGAAATGTTATTTGCTTTAATCAAATTTCATACTTTTGTAACTTGTATGTTTGTACTTGTAACTTGGTCTTGATTTTTGATTTATTTAAATATTATAAGAATATTAACTACAATTGCGACCAAGTCAATTTTTTAATTTAATATTATAAGAATATTAACTACAATCTCCGGGCGGGGCCGGGGGCAGGGGCGGTTGCAGGGGAGGCTTGCAGGGTGGGGGCGGGGCCGAGGGCTGCGGGTCAGGACTCAATCCCGACTTAAGTTAATATTACAAAAAAAATTAAATAAAATAATTTCGTAATAAAATCTTTATTCGATCCCGACTCGAGTTAAAATAATTTATTACGGAATTATTTTATTTTTGTTAAAATTTATTTTGTAATAAAATTTTATTCGGTAATAAAGTTATTTTGTAATAAAAACTTGACTCGGACCCGCATATAATCGAGTAAGGTTTTTATTACAAAATTATTTTATATTTTTTAAATTTATTTCATATTATTTCATATTTATTTCATATAATCGACCTTGCCGCCAACAGCGCGTTGGGCAACAATGTCGCCGCCTCGGGGCTGGATGGGCCTGCTGGGAAATGTGCGGCGCCGGTTTCGTGTGGGACCGAATAAAATTTTTATTGCAAAATTATTTTATTTTTTAAATTTATTTCGTAATATTGAATCGATCTCGTGCGAGATCGAATCAAATATTTATTATAAAAATATTTTATTTTTTTTATTTCGTAATATTGACTCGATCTTGTGCGAGATCGAATTAAGTATTTATTATAAAAAAATTTTATTTTTTTTATTTATTTCGTAATATTAGCTCGATCTCGTGCGAGATCAAATAAAGTATTTATTAAAAAAATTTTATTTTTTTAAATTTATTTCGTAATATTAACTCGAGTCGGGACCGAGTAAAATTTTTATTACGTTTTTACCCTCCCCTGTTCTTCCCCCGCTCTCTCTCGCCGCGCCACCCCACCGCCGGCGACCTCGCCGCCGGCCACCCGCGGGGGGGGGGGCGCGGGGCTGCGGCGGACGCTGCGGCGGACGCTGCGGCGGCCGACGGGGGCAAAGGCAGCGGGGGCGGGCGCAGGCGGGGGCGGGGCAGGGGAGGCCGGCTGGGGCAGCCGCAACGGCGGGGCGGGGCGGCGGCGGGCAGGGGCTGGGCAGGGGTCGGGGGCTGGGGGCGGGGCAGGGACTGGGGCAGGCCAGGGGGCTGGGGCGGCCAGCGGGGGCGGGGGCAGGGAGGCCGGTTGGGGCAGGCGCAGCGGCGGGCGGGGGCTGACGGCGGCCGGCGGGGCAGCCAGCGGGGGCGGGGGCATGGGGCGGCGGCGGGCAGGGGCCGACGGCGGCCGGCGGGGGCGGCGACGGGAGGCTGAAAGTGGGTGTGGGGGGGTGGGGGGGGGAAGGGATGGTGTGGGTTGAATGTGGACCGTTGGATTAGATCCAACGGTCCACAATAGGCAGCGCCAATGCGCTGCCAAAATAGGGCAGCGCACTGTAGCGCTGCCCTATGTATATATATATACCTCTCTAGCCATCCAAAACCCTAAGGTCGAAGGCTGCGCCCGCCCCTCAATCCCATCGCCGAGGTAGTCGCCATTTTGTACTTCAATCATCTGCATTTTCATGGCATCCTTTGATTTTGGGTCGTTCATTATTGTTCATTGTTTGATTCGTAGGTGCGTGTTCCCTCCATAGGCAAATCATGGCGTACGCCGCCATGAAGCCGTCCAAGCCCGGATACGAAGATACCCAGGAACAGCTTCACAAAATCAGGATCACGCTTTCTTCCAAGAATGTGAAGAATCTCGAGAAAGGTTGATTTGTTGCCCCATTTAAGCTGCTTGATCTTAAATTGAGCTGCTGCTTGCTTGTTATTGATGTTATTGTGTTTTTGATGCTGCTACTTGCTTTTATTGTTATAGAGTATATGTATTTCACGTTGCTACTAGTTATTGCTATGATTGATTTTATGTTTTGATGTTGTTATGTTTTTTATGTAACTACTAGCTTCGGATGTTACTTGATGTTTGTGTTTTGTTGTTGGGGCGATTTGTGTTTCTAGTTTCTGCTGATCTAGTTCGTGGTGCTAAGGACAAGCTCTTGAAAGTGAAGGGTCCCGTGAGGATGCCGACCAAGGTTCTTCACATCACCACTCGCAAGTCACCTTGCGGTGAAGGTGAGAACTTCTTCTCTGTGTTGTTAATTGTTAATGGGTGTTTCCTGATTGTTTAATGATTTCATGCTAATCGGAGCGATGGGCATATGACTGATTTATCTTCAAATTAACTACTTTTTGTAATGTGTTGGCTGCAAGTTGAGCTTCTGAGATGTTATATAGTGGGATTTAAACATCTGTAATGGGGCTTAATTTTTTGCTAATTCTCATCTTGCCAATGTTAACATTTATCTGGTGAATTGCGAACAAGAACTTTTTAACTCTTTTGCCTAAAGAGTAGAATATACAGAAATTTGCATCTAAGGGCATATCCTTGGACATTAATCAAGGTTCAATGATGTGGAGAAATGGTGGCTATAGTGTGATCAAATGTGTGTCTAGTTACTTGTCAGTTAATATTCTTACTTTGAAGTATTTATGATAACTTTTTTTTCTCCCTTATTACCCATTTGCCTCATAGGATCTTGACAAGAGGGATTAACTATGTGACTTTTTTCTCCCTTATTGTCAATTTGTCTCATAAAATCTGGACAAGAAGGTATAATAATTGTGTGATCGACGAGGAGTGTCC
Source organism: Piper betle (assembly GCA_033002965.1). Taxonomy (NCBI): domain Eukaryota; kingdom Viridiplantae; phylum Streptophyta; class Magnoliopsida; order Piperales; family Piperaceae; genus Piper; species Piper betle. Next base: position 6,208 of record JAURVB010013049.1, read on the forward strand.
AGCATATGGTTGTAGGGTAAGTTAGCAATGGACATATTTAAAAAAGGTCCAGTCATATTGATGGGGGTTGCTGCGTGAGATAGATAGCTGTGGAACTTATCTCTGGACTTTGTGTTTGGAAGTTTACAATCGCGTTGATGAAGGCTTTTGGGAGATTTGATTGTGGAGTACTATACCTATCATGTGGATGAAATTGGAGGAGATAATAGCGTAGTACATTATTTACTCTTCGATCAGGCTTCTTGACCACTGCTTTGAATTAAGATTTGCTCTCGTATTAAAATGTCATGTTGGATTTCTCAAATTTCTCAGAGAAGGTTCTGTCATGATATAGGAACAAACACATGGGATCGGTTTGAGCTACGTGTTCACAAGAGAGTGATTGACCTCTGGAGCTCCTCTGAAGTGGTGAAGCAGATTACCTCCATTACAATTGAACCAGGGGTGGAGGTTGAAGTTACAATTTCCGATCCTTGAGCTGTAGTCCCTGTTTTGTTGTGAGCACAAGTGGACTTCCTATGGGAATCCATGGATCATTTATCACCCCTTTAAAATATAGCTATAAATTTTGTTCAGGGGAAGTGTTTGTTCTGTTTGTGTTGTTGACTACATGTTATAAAATATAGCTATAAAGTTGGTGTGATGCCGAATTACATGTTTTACGTTTGGGCAGGAAAATGCGTAATTGGTGCTGTGAACATCTACCTTTTGGAATCTAACAGTTAAGTTGTGAGCTCGAATTGTTCAATGTAATAGGAATTTGTTAGTAATTAGAGCTATGCAATGCTGATGATGGATGTCAAAAATTGGCCCCTTTGAAGATCAGCCACAAAACGATGAATGATTTTAGGAAGGTTTTCACCTATTTGATGTTTGTCTTATGATTTGTAGTGTCCGATTTTAAGATTTTCTGGTTGCTACATAAAGTGTTCTAATTCTATTTAAATCTTTCTAAATTGGTTTCTTTCTGAAGGTTAAGTCTTGTTTATTTTGTACGTCTCTACTCGGAGGTTGTTTATAGGGACTCAAATTTGCTTAATATTTGGCTTGATTTGTTCAAGGTGAAGTTCGATTTTGTTGGGTACTTATTAGAAGGCCCACCAAATTTATAAACAGTTATCTACAATATCTTTACACAAATGTATAAAGAGATATTTACCATATCTTTATTACTTACTGAAAAGATAAATCTCCCACATCCTTATTGGTTAGAGGATACATCCCACACCATTAATGTTTCAACATACATGCCTATGCACCCTATTAACTAGAGAGTTGCCCAGAAGGAGAGAGAGAGGTTGTGTAAAATAGAGTTGGTTCTTTGAATCAAAGTCTCAATCTCGGAAGTTTTGGAAAGTTATTGATTGTAGATTGACGACTTAGACATCCTGCTATGATATTATTAATTGATTGCAGATTGACATCTTACTATGATATTATTAATTCTCATACTAGTTCTAATTATGATATTATTAAGAACTAATATTGGTATCGAGAGCCTGCAATGGATGTTATAGTCTTTAGATTATGGGTTACAATTAATTGAATAATAATTATTTGAAAAAGTGGGAGCTAAAGATTTGATTATTAGTTAATCATAATTTAGTTTTATTTTTATACATAAATTAATATTTAGGGCTTTTATTATTAATTATATAATAAATAAATTGTAATTGCGAGCTCTACTCAATATCTTGTTTATTACGCATTATTAATTTTACTCAATCCTAAATAATTAATTTTTATAATTTCTTGTGTTAATACTAATAAACTTCTTTTGAATGTCTTTTATATATTAGTCTAAATAACAACAAACAAGCAAATTATTGCAAATTTAAACAAGTGTGAGAAACTTGTAAAAGATAATTATAGCATTTGACATTGTAAGGTGCAACTAATTTTAGAAGATAAGGAAGTTCTATAAATTTTGAACCATACCTTTCCTCCTCCTAATTCTAGAACTAGGAAAGAGCTAAAATTGTATGAAGCGTGGAGTAAGAAGCATAGCCTTGCTTGTTTCACTCTCCTAAGTATATTAGAAATGATATTTTTTGTGAATTGGAGAAGTACACAAATGATCAGGCTATGTGGCTGAAAATAAAAGAGAAGTACAACTTGACTTCTACAACTAAGTTATGGAGGCTAACTATTAAGTATGACACTTACAAGATGTGTCCCCAGGCTACCATGAGGAACCATCTATGTGAGATGGGAAACTTAATTCATGAGCTCTGTAATGTTAATCATGTTTTTTTCTGACGAGCAACAAACACGCGTTGTAATTAGATCTTTACCCCCATTAATGGGAGCACATGAAGATAAATATAGCCCATAATAATAATATTAAAACTTTTGAAGATATTGAGCATCATTTTGAGTTAGAAGCTGAGTGGCTTGAGGTTGCTAAACCAAATGGTGAGGCTTTTGTACTTGAACATCATACTTCAAACTCGAAACATCCTCATTGGAAGAGGTTTCAAAAGAAATGGTCTAAATCTCACCATAAACAACCACTTCATGTTAAGAATAACAATATCAAGGGAGCTAAATAAAGGGGACAAGAGAACTTGAAGAATGTCACTTTCTACAATTATAGTGGCAAAGGATATTATGAAAACAAATGTGCTATGCCGAAGAAGGTTAGTTCTTTTTAAAAGTTTCTAATGTGTATGTATCCAGTTGCTTAATGCTAACTGACTCTCATCCTGTGTGGATTTTAATTTAGGCATGATAAACCACATAAGCAAAGATAGAGCAACATACATGGAAATTCTTTGGATTCTACGAGAGATGAGGTGAATTTAAGTTACAAATGTGGGGAGGTTGCACTTTAATGTTCCACGAAGTCATTTTTGTTTCAGAAATACGGCAAAACTTACTTTTTGTTGGAGTTCTTCTAGAGATGGTTTTTAATTTGAATTTTAAAAGTCGTTCTATGACTATTTATCATGGGGATATTTATTTTGGTTCAGGATTTATGCTTCGTAATTTCATTATATTAGATATTGATGACTCTATTTCTCAAATAAGTAGTGATTATTTGTTGATCGCTTCTTTTAGCAATGCTTTTGTTGATGCAAATGTTTGGCACACACTATTAGGTCATATAGGATAAGGCCGAATGATGACACGTTAATTTGCCCATATGCAAACATTGCTCATATGTAAACATTGCTTAGCCGATAAAGCCACTAGAAAGCCTTTTGGTAAGGCCACTAGGGCTGAACATCCATTGTAATTAATTTATTCCGATATTTGTGGTCCATTAAATGTTAAAGGTAGACATGATGTTCAATACTTCATAATGTTTATAGATGATTTTACACATTATGGTGAGGTGTGCCTCATTTCTAATAGGTACGAAGCATTTGAATGCTTCAAACATTTTAAGTACATGACAGAAAACCAACTCAGCACAAAAATAAAGGTTTTGAGAACTGATTGAGACTGTGAATACCTCTTTTATTAGCTTAGAGAGTGGTGTGAAAAGAAGGAAATTAACTGTCAATTCTCTATTCCATACACTCAGCAAAATGGAGTTGTTGAAGGTATGTATGACCTCTTCTTGATATGGTTAGGCTAATGATGACACAAGCTAACCTCTCGATTTCATTCTAGGGAGATATTCTTTTAACAGCTGCTTATACTTAACCGAGTACCAACCAAGTTAGTATCTTCAACTCCTTGTGAATTTAAGTCGATCACAAACTTAAACTTAGTCTTTTAAGACCCTGGGAGTCTGCTGCTTATGTTCACAATTGTAGTACCTTGAATCCAGTTCACTTAAAAATTGGATCAGAACTATTACGATTGACTTGAGTCACATCTAAATCGATTAATCTTAAAGACTTGAATGAGAAACAGACCAAAACAATCCTCTTGGTGTCTCGAGAATAAAAGATACCGCTAATGCGCAACCAACACTCAACAAGAAAGGATGAATGGATGCGTGCAACAACCTAATAAAGAGCTACGTGGAATGCCATGACATGAGAATACCTAACATGCAGCAAAAATAAAATAAAAATAAATAAAATAAAGGAGTCAGTATATCAAAACAATTGCTTAAGCTGAAATCTTAATGGCTCATCGAGATATGGTATCATGTCTGATTTGGTGATACATATGCTGGTTAAAGTATACATTACATACATCAACTAAGTACATGAACACAGATCAAACACAGAAAAAATATCAAAAGAAACAATAGTGCACTGAGCACAAGTGAGTGTAACAACTATCTATCATTCTACCAAAGCCGTCTCAACACACAGGAACCAAGACCTACATATATAATAGGAAAAACACCAACAACAAGTGTCATTGGCCTAAAAAATAACTAATACACATTGGCAAGTGGAATTTGACTTCCACGAGGAAGGAAAAACCAATATATAACTCCTTAGGAACACTCAAAGCGTATTTATTGAGGAGCCATGAAGTTGTAGAGTGGATAGCATCCCGAACTGAATTAGTGTTGTGTTACTCTTGGCAGATACCTCTCTTGATAATAAATGGTCCCACTCTCAAGAAAAAAACAGATACCTAAGCCCTCTCCATACCTCCATATAACTCCGAGTCCATAGTACAATGCTAAGTACTCTCAGGCAATTAGCTTCAGTATCTTCTGATTCCACAAATCTAGACATATGTTGCTCACAATAGTACCTGTCTACTCTACTCCTCTCTAGGTGTGAGGAAGCACAAGACATAGATATTAGGATCCATTAAGAATGAAACAACCCTCTTACTAACATAGAGCTCGCTGCGACCTGCATATGTGCTCGCTCACAGTGTATGCTAGGTCAAGCCTACCAACTCTCTGCTAAGTGAAATCTAATGAAAACTATATATAGGGCTGAGAATGGAATCATATAAGTAGGCCTGAAGGCATCATGAAGTGTAGCTATGTTCGAGAACAACATGAGCGATCTTATCCTTAAGGGTTACTAATCACGAAAGTAAAATACATTTAGAAGACCCATGTTAAGTGGGGTTTGATAAAATAGTAATTTAACATGTTCTACGATCTAGAAATTAAATCTTTGATAGAGTAGAGCGATAAAGCTGAGAAGAGTCCTACCAGACCTAAGGTCCAAACTCCAAGTGTGACGGCATATCTAAGGCAAGCTCAGACTCTAAGGCAAGCTCAGACTCTAAGGCAAGCCCAGACTCTAAGGCAAGCTCGAACTCCAAAAACTATATATGTTAAGTGGGGTTTGATAAAATAGTAATTTAACATGTTCTACGATCTAGAAATTAAATCTTTGATAGAGTAGAGCGATAAAGCTGAGAAGAGTCCTAACAGACCTAAGGTCCAAACTCCAAGTGTGACGGCATATCTAAGGCAAGCTCAGACTCTAAGGCAAGCTCAGACTCTAAGGCAAGCCCAGACTCTAAGGCAAGCTCGAACTCCAAAAACTATATTTGAACCTAGTGCTTAACAAAAGACTAACAACTCTATATGGTACATGGTCGTAGTGTGTGCTCACATCAACACGAACATTTCAAACAATAGGCAGTCTAAAGCAAATCCATAAATAAACATTCGACATGCAAATCGAGGCACACCCAAATAATAAATAAATAAATAAAAACAAGCCTAATAAGTAAAAGAACAATAAATAAAATAATAGGTACACGAGTAAACACAAAACAATAATAAATAACAATTACACTCACATGAAAATAAATAGGTAAATAAATAGTGAATAATAATTAAATGAATAAACTCATTTATCAATAAATTAATAGTAATAAATCAATGATACATTAATCAAAAAATATTAATAATATAAATAATACTACATAAGTTTGTGTCTAAAAGAAAATGAAATAACAATAATATAAATAATACTACATAAGTATGTGACTAAACACGAGTAATAATTAACACATACATGTGTAAGTAATAGCTAAATGAAATGAATAATTAAATACATAAATAATCATACAAATAAGTAAATAAATGAATAAATAATTAATAAAATTAATCATGAATAATAATAGTATAAACATCAAGTATATGAATATACGACTAAACATGAATAAATAATAACATGAGTAAATAAATAAATATTTGTTAATTAATTAATTGATATAAACACGAACAAGAATAATATTAACAAATAAATACATCATCAACAATAAAAAATAATCATACAAGCATCCATACAATTATTTAAATAACAAGAAATAAACAATAATGAATAAATGAATAAATAAATAAACAAATAAATTATGAATAAAGAAAAACACTCATGACATCAAAATTGTTCAAATAATGTAAATATACATCTAAGCTAATGTAGGGACTTTTGAATTATAAGAAACATACAAAAACTAGACAAAAATAGAGAAAAACGGCTAAAAAAGGCAACCGAGTCAACCCGGGCGAGTTTGACTGAGTTGGGCTGAGTCAACTTGGTCCAGGTCAGCTACTGGGTTGGGTTGGCTGGTTGGACACAAACACGAGACAGGTAGGCAAAAATGGGCGCATGCAACAAACAAAGACTTAGGCAGGACAGACATGGCCACGTGCAAACGAACACAATGGGGCCACTGGTGCCCATTGCCAAAAACGGCAATGGTGGGAAGGCAAGGGTCACTGTTGGTCTCAATTGTTAGAGAAAGTCAAGGTAGTGGTGGTGGTGGCGGTGCCCAACATAGTTCAGTTGCCAGCTGGCCGGAAAACGGCTGGAAAGTGGGAGTATCGTAGTCAGAAAAGGTAGAGTTGGTGGCGGCAAACGCAGCCACTGCAAGAGTCAGGGTTGGTCTCAAAATGTCAGTTATGTGGAGAGGAGCTGATCTAGGTAGTCAGCCTTGCTGGCATAAAAAAATGGCTCGAACAGCGAATGCAGAAGTTTGAAACGACGAACAAAACTATTTTGTCGGTGACCAATACTGCAACGCTAGCACCAATGGTTGGTCCTGGTAGATAGTACGCCGCGATGTGGTCATAGTGTTGGTACTTTGGTGGTCGGAGGCTAATGCTAGGGCTATTGTGGCTGAACCAAATCTTGCCACGTGATGCAATTTGAAAGCTCAACAACTCGTGGGCCTCGTGGGGTCCACATAGGATATGTAATATATATATATATATATTGTCGAAAGCTCAGATCGACGTCGATAAAAGTCAAAACTGACTAATAGCCTAACTAAGACTTTACAAATGGAAATCAAAGCTAGAAAGCTAAATGGGCCTCAAAACCCTATACTCAACTTGGTGACGATCTAAGACTCAAATTAAATTGGGTCCACAAAGGCAATTTGTTAGTCCAAAATCACTAAGATGCATGCAAAAGAGATACCATGAAATGCCCAAACAAATACTAAATGCTGCAATGACCTATATCTAGCCCTAAAATTTTGAGCAAACACAAGCAAGAACTCATATACCTCAAGTATATACTGATAACTCATGCTCTGCTATAGCATAATTGAATCTATCATTTAAATATCGGGCATACTAGAGTCCATAACATGTTCATTCAGCCATTTGGGCCCCATACTCAAGGTCTGAAAGATGAACTGACTTAAAACTAGCTCGAACCGGACAACACAGCAAGTAGGTAAAACCTTAACCCGAAACTAGGGTTTTACAATGATCCTTCCAAAAAAATTGGCAAGTTGGGTCCATGTGGTAACAAGTGTATCTTTATCAAATAATCTTAACACTCTAAGGGGTATGTCTTTATTGGTGAACAAACAGATGAAAATATTACTAAACTTGATTCTAGGGATGATAAATTTTTGGAAAATGATTTTCCACAAAGAGGTGATATTAATTTAGATCTCCGTTTATTTAGAATGGAAGATACTAAAACTAATAATAATCAAATTCAACTAGTTTTGGAGGTTGAAGAGGAATTTATTCTTGGTGGGAGTGAAAAGAATGTTCAAATGCTCGAAGTAGGATTTGCAGTGAACCTATTCTAGTACTCCGACGTTGGTTTGACATTGAGAATGAAGCTTTAATGCTTCAAGGGGAAATTAATATAGTTCAATCTATTGATGATGATGATGAACCTAAAAATGTCCAACAAAGACTTTGAAGTTCTAGTGGTGATATGTGGAAAAAGGCAAGGGACAATGAGACAGAGTCAATGAAGGTTAATAAAGTTTGGAATTTAGTTGATCTTTCTAAAGAGAGAAAAGAAATCAGTAATAAATAGATTTTAAAAATCAAAAGAAAGCCTATGATATAATTAAAAGATATGAAGCATGCTTAGTAACTAAGGGCTACACCAAGAAAGAAGGAATTGATTATGAAGAAACTTTCTTTCATGTTGTTCGATTCACTTCAATTTGACTTCTTTTGGCTATTGTATCACATTTGGATTTAGAATTACATCAAATGGTAGTTAAAACGGCATTTCTAAATGTTGAATTGGATAAAGAAATTTTTATGAACAACCTACATGATTTGTTGAGAAAGGCCAAGAGAACAAAATATGTAAATACATACCTTTTATTTATAGTCTAAAACAGTCTTCTACTTAAATATTCTACAATACCATTATTTCATATGGTTGTACAATGATTGAGGAAGATCATTATATTTATGTCAAGCATTCAAAAGCTTCATTTGTAATTCTCTCTTTTTATGTAGATGATATTTTGTTAGCTCGGAATAATAATGAGTATCTCATTTCTATTAAAGAATGCTTGTCCTTCAATTTTGAAATGATGGACATAGGAAATTGAATTCATACTTAATGTGAAAATTTAGAGAGATCGTTCAAACAAAATTTTATCTCTTGCTTAATAATTTTATATCAATAAGATCTTTAAACAATTAAAAATGCACAATTGCCATCCCATAGATACTCCAATAACAAAAGACAAAAATCTTAAAATGTACGAATTGAGTCCTGAAGAAAAATAAAAACTGTTTAATATCTTATACTCCAATGCTATTGGAAGCTTGATGTATGCAATGATTTGTACACACCCTGACATAGCCTTTGCTCTGGGATTAGTAAGTAGATATCGATCCAACCCAAGTCTTGCTCATTGGAAAGCCGTAAAGAGGGAGGATTCTATGTTTCCTCAAAGGAACTTCACATCATTCTCTCATTTATAGAGGTGAGAATCTCCAACTAGTACGCTATACTGATGCTAACTGGGCTAATGATATGGCGGAATGAAATCAACTTCAGGATATATTTTCTTCCTTAATGGAGGAGCTATCTTATGGGCCACAAAAAAGAAATAGACTTGTGTTGCATTATCAACAATGGAAGCATAATTTGTAGCTTTTGTGAGTGCAGCTTAGGAAGGTATTTGGTTGAGCAAATTTTTACAACATCTAGGAGTTGTCACAGTTTCTCCCCAATTAGTGACAATATTTTGTGACAATCAAGTTGCACTTAATTATATGAAAGATCTCAAATATCATAATAAAACCAAACACATTTATATCAAGTATAATTTCATAAGAGACATCATTAAAAAAAAGGAGTCTGAAATACATCTTTACACATCAGATGGTTAGTGATCCTTTGATGAAGCCAATACCAAGAAATGTGTATCTTTCCCACGTTAGGATGATGAGATTATTTTCTATGTGATTTTCTTTTATATGTATTTAAGCAAACTCTAAATGTCATTTCATAATTTTTGGTTAATGATCATTCTATTCTCTTCTATCTATATTAACACAATGACTAGTATCTCAAATGAGATAAATGACTCTCTCACTGAGCATTCGCCTCTACTGCTTCTGTAGTATTAAAAGATGAGACATTAGTACCTTTAGTCACGTATATCACCTTGATGGAGTTCAAGATAAGACTATTTTTTTATAATAATTAATATGGTTATCCACAACCATATATCTCATTAAGTTAGATATGAGCATAAACATTACATTAGTTGTTTCGTTGAATTGTCTAAAGTCAATTGTTTGAGTGACAATTGGACTTAACTCTATATGGTTTTGATACCATGTGTGCTTTTTCGATATGTGAATAGTGGCAAAATGTCCCTTCTTCTTTACTGAGTGAGATTCTTGAAGCAAATATACTTTCCATCTACCCTTGGTGACTTTCAACTATATTTGAGATCACTAATTAATGTTATTTTTTTAGCATATAACCAATGACTGTGGATGATTCGGCAATATAGAGTATGTCTAAGAAATAACAATAATTAGTTAATCAAAAGAAATATATGCGTGAAAGGAAAACTATTTTAAAATGTTTCCAAGTCATGACTGGTATTATGTCTTTGTGACTAAATAACGTGGACAATAGGAGTGAAGTAAAAAAATATCTAAGCCATTATGTATTCTTAGCATATGCTTTTTGTGATTCTACTATCCATTGTTTTAGCCGATTGCATGACCTACCCTTCATATGATCTTATTTGCACATTTTTTCAATAATTTGCATTTTATGTGCGAGTGAGATTTTAGATTTAATGGCGCCCATGAGTTGACAATATCTTCCATTATGTGCAAGTGAGAGATATTGGTGTATGTATAAGAGGGTACACCCATAGAGTTGTGCCCATCCAAATCTATAAACAATTATCTACAATATCTTTATACAAATCTATAAAGAGATATCTACAATATCCTTATTAGTTAAGAAAAAGATAAATCTCCCAAATCCTTTTCAGTTGAAGAGGATAAACATGACATCTTCTATAAAAGGAGATGTCCCCTTCATGTTTCAACATACGTACGTATGTACTCTATTAATTAGAGAGTTGCATAGAAAGGTAGAGATGGGCTGTGGAAAATAGGCTTGGATTTTGTAATCAAGTCTCAATCTCGAAATACTTTGGAAAGCTGTTGATTGCAAATTGAAGACTTGGGCATCCAACTACAATCCACGTATTCCTAATTCTCATACTAGTTCTAATTGTAATAGTATTAAGAACTAATAGATTTAAAGCAAGCGAGCATGAGCACATTTCTATTTGGCACCACTGTTGCACGAATCAGCCGATTCTAAGTGGAATCGGCCGATTTGAATCGGATCGACAGCGTGCCAATCAAATTTTGGGGCCGAATCGGTTGGCCTTGAATTGGCATCTAACTCGGCTGATTTACCCCAATTCCGACCGAGTTAACTCCGATTCGGAATCGGGGTCTCGGTCGGAATCGGGGTAAATCAGAAAGAATCGGTTTTTTTGGATAAATTACTAAAATACCTTAGGTATGATATTTATTAAATTATTTAAGCATGGGTAAAATTGGAATTTTGATTTTAAAAACCTAAAGTTAACCCGTCTCCCCCACTCCGCCGCCACGCTTCCGCCCTCTGCCACCGCGTTTCCACCCTCCGCCATGCTTCCTCGACTCCGACCTCAGCTCCGACCGGGCTGCCAACCCCGCCTCCACCCTCGCAACCTCGCCTCCGACGCGTGGCCGGCCGACAGCGCAGTGGACGCGAGACTCGCCGCCGACCGGGCCGCTGATTGGGGCCTCTGACCGGGCTGCCGACCTCGCAACCTCGCCTCCAACTTGTGGCCGGCCGACAGCGCAGTGGACGCGATATTCGCCGCTGCCTGGGCTGCTGACCGGGCTGCCAGCCGGGTCTCCGACAAGGCTGCCGACCTCACCTCTGCCCTTGCAACCTCACCTCCGACGTGTGGCCAGCCGATAACGCAGTGGACGCGAGACTCGCCGCCGACCGGGCCTCCGACCTCAGCTTCGACCGATTCGTATAAAGTTTGATTTTTTGTTGAAATTGAATCTGCAAATTATTGGCTATGCTTCACAAATTTTTGGCTTTGCAAATTGTTGGCTAGGCTTCACAAATTTTATGGCTATGCAAATTGTTGGCTAGGCTTCACGAATTCACCTCAGCTCCGATCGGATGTGCAAATTATTGGCTAGGCTTCACAAATTTTTTCATTGCTGATTTGGGATTCATGATCAAATTAATATGTTAAATTTTATGATATGTTCTGTGCAAATGTGTATGTGCTGTGCAAATTCGTAGGTCAAATTTTTCACAAATTGCTATGTGCTATGCAAATTTGTATGTCAAATTTTTTTATGCAAAAATTGTGTTGTGCTTTGCAAAAAAATTTTCAAATGCTATTGCTATGTGTATTTGAATTTGTGTATTTATGTTCAAAAATTATATAATTATGTATTTCAGGTATTTATGTTATGAGTTGTCAAATTTGGTAAATGACCAATTTGGACTGATTCAACTGAACTGATTCATGTCCGATTTAGGCCGATTCTTATTCCGATTCCAACTCCCTCGAAAACCGATTCCGATTCCGATTCCGATTTATGCAACCATGTTTGGCACAACTCAATTCAATTTGAAGCTCAATAATTTATATTAGTTACACCCGTTGACATTTTTTATATAGCCATTTTTATAGGATATAAAAAAATAATAAATGCATTTATACAATAATATTATGGTTGTACATGATAATATATAATGATTTTGTTCCCAAATAAGTTATTTTACATATAATTAAATCAAAATTGAATTATTCAACTATCATAATTAATTTTATCTCAAATTATATAACAGAAAATTATATATGCATAATGCTCGAGCTTTCCGGTGTTTGACTCTAATTTCTCATGGCTCGAAGCATTTTGAGCTCAACTCTAGACTAGAGTTACTCACTTAGACCCCTAGTTGTTTGCATCTATAATTATACCTTCTAATTATTTTTTAATAGAAATATGTGGCAGTTGGAGCCCCCTGGTAAAATAAAAAAGGAAAAACCATTATAATATTTTTCCAATTTAAGTAGATATTCCTTCACCATGAAAGTCATCCCCACGAGATTTAACAACAAAAGTATATAATTTTCACTATATATATATATAATATATATATATATATAATAATAATTAACAACAAAAGTATTGCTTTTTCACTTTTTAAAATATCGTCTCTATCAGTTTTTTATTAAAAGCACAAATAAAAGAAGAAATTTTTGAAATGATTTTGCATCTCAAATTTATAGCATAATTAATTTTTTTGTGTATTATAACTTAAACAATTATCCAGTTTACTTTTTTTATGCCAATCAAACAAGCAGACCTTAATAAAATTAGTTTTTGGTTTTATTTTCCAACACACTTTGCACGCACAACTCGGAGCCTCGTACACACTCCATCGCCTACATGAACACTATACTATAATTTTTAATTCCAACTAAGGAATTTGAACCGCCATCTCTCACCCAACTTTTCCAGTCATCCCTGTTTAACTGCCTAATAGATTAACGTCAATTCACTTTGCGTCAAAATACCCCTGCTGAGCATATATTATATATATAAGATTTGTCTGTTCGTATAATTTTAGGACGTGCTTATTATCTATGGTAATTTTGAGGGTGATTTTCTACGCCCTCGTTGGTCACCATGCACCACGGCAGGGTATGTATACGACATGGGTTGCTCCCCACCAGATGTTTGAAAAAATGCCCAGAAAGAGTGTTGTTTCGTGGAATTCCGAACGTCAGATTTTTTTGGCGTAAGCATGATAGGAAGAATTGTATGATGTAGAATCCACACCTCAAATTTCATGGAACTCAATATTGTTGGCTGGATACGTAAAAAAGTTGTACGCACTCGTAAGCTATAATCTATTAGGAATCTTGTTTCCTGGAATTCTATGATTGATGCAAATGCAAATGTTGATCTCTTTGGTGACTTGCGGGTTATGGGTGGTCAACAACTTGAGGGGTTCCATGATGCTGCAAGAAAGATTATGGCTGTTTAGTAAGGTGTGAAAGTTTTCGTTGGTATTCTTGGTGTAGCTGTATTTGAAATGCAGCAACATCTAGCTGCTCAAGATGTTTTCACAGTTATTGAATGGGATGTGCAGCTGGTGGAGGTCTAATTGAAGAAGGTTGAAAAATATTTTGGACTCCTGAAATGTTTACAGAATTGTTCACAGGATTGAGCATTATCTGAAGGGGTGAAAAAGTTAGCAAGAGCTGAGGTATTCTCTTTTGTTTTCCTGTAGAGAATAAAAATTTCCTTTGCCCACATTCTGCCCTATTGTCAACGTGGTCCTATATTTCTTCAAGAATCAAGGGGCATTATTCTCCTCAATTAAAATCGAGAAAGTTATAAATTGTGTTTCCCATTGCCCTCTTTTATCTTATTGATTTTTGCATCAGATTATCTCAGAAAGACGATGCTGAAATTTTGTTGAATCTGTATTATTGACCATTGTGTTTTTCATTGTTCCACCAACAAACGTTATGGTTGTCGTTGAGTTTGTGCATTATGGAAAGGTAGGATTTCCTGGGAATGTCAGCTAATAGTTCTTGTTATTACTAAATGCTCTCTTCTTATGGCTTACTGGCCGTCTTTCCAGTTTTTTCTGATCTAGTTTTCAGTGCTATGGTTTCATAAGGATTTCAACTATGGTTTTTACCTTGTGATGAAGGTAAGAAGCTCTACAGCCTACCTTATGAGTCTTTCTTGACTGTTGAACAGCTTATGCTGTTCAAAATGTAAAAACTTTGGACAACACAAGCTCTCATGGTTGACGGCAGCTTTTTATGAAGAGTGTGTTTTTATTATCTCTAAGGAGATTTCCAAGTTTTTGTTATCATGCTGGTCGCAAATTGACCTGCAGAAATGTTTTATGTTGTGGCCTTACAGTCGTATAATAAATAATATGGGCTATGGAGCGCCTGAAACTACTGCAAGTTGTAGTGTCCTATCATATCTAATGGTTTCTATAAAATTTATACAAAAAATTATAACTTTTCCTTTTCAAATCAACAGAATAGAGCATATATTTGTGAATTGAGATTCAACTATTTTGATGAGGGTTATTGACGGATATGAGGCAGTTTGTGATCTTGCCTTTCAACATTTACCCTGACTTATTAGCTAATCCTCAACCGTTCTTATGAAATCTTGTCAAGAAGTTGTGTGTGCTGGACCCAACAAAGAATCTAGCATATAATTGCATGGCAGTCGTTTGGACCTTGGGAGAGGAAGGCACAATAATTTCGGTGAAGATGGTTGGAGAAGATGCTGAGGTGGAACATTGTGTAATATTTCTGTACAAGATCAACTCTTCATGAATTGATAGCAATTTTTACTTTCCTTGAATAATTTTGCTTATGGTTACTTCGCATAAAAAATTTGAGGGTCATCTACTACCTATGTAAATTCTACTTGGTCGGAACTTGGAAGATTTTTGTATGTTTAGCAAAGAACTATTAAATTTGCAGTAGAAAAACATAAATGCATGATTGATTAAAATGATTGATTTTTTAATCTCACATTCTTGACTCTAGAATGCAGTTTCTTTAATATGTTCTACATTGTTCTAATAGATACTTGGTTTGATGTGTTTTTTGAACATTTCTTATGATGATATTTTCCAAGTCTTGCAGTCTAAATCGTTGCTTGTTCTCTAGCAACTCATCCACACTAGACAAGCGATTGGTTTGTTCCCGCTTGAGGATCAACATTTTCCCTGCCCACATTCTGCTCATCTGTCAAGAAAACCCTACATGTCTTCTAGAATCAAGCGTGAGTACACTCTTTGTAGTTAGTAATCTTTGAATGAATTTTACTCCCGAACTTATAGAGAAAATTTTAACTAAACCATTGTGGGTCTTGATGATGTAAAAATGTTGTGAAGTTCGTTGGTGGTATTGCAGCAGACGCACAAAAATAGCTTCTTGTTAGAACAGAGGGCCAAGGCTTGAAAAGCATCCATTTCAGCTTTTTGCCATTAAAAAAACAAAAGAACCGGTAATTTTTCTATCATAGTCTGCATATGATAGGTAACAAAATTTGGTAGAGGTAACACAAGTTAGTCTGCATATCATAGTCCATGGATATTAAGAAACAAATCTTGTCTTCTACTTCATACTTCTTTTCCAAACCATACTTCATGTTTGCTGTTGCATGTGTATGCTGTCATCATTAGACTTGTTTGTCGGAAAATTTCTCACTTGGGACAAATAATGACGAGTATGCATCTAGTACCTGCTTGTAGTCTTCCTTATCTCGATGTGCCAGATTTTATTTCTTCTCGTACAAATGCATCATTTGGGTATGCTACTCGAAGGGAAATTCTGGAAATTAGTGTATTCTTAACTTTTCCTCATTGTTTTCTAACTTAAAAAAAACCCAATTTCCATACTAAGATGCGTGAGTTTGGGAAGTAGGAAATAGTGCAAAGAAGCATCGGGTTCTCTTGCCCTTAACACTGGAAAGTGGCATTTACTACATGCCCAATTGGACATCACATTTTGGCCATTTCGTTTGCCGAACATGAAGCATATTCTTTTTCAATCTGGAATGAGTAGCATGCCTTTCATAAACAATTGAAGAGTTTCCTGTCAACCATTATCTATGATTTTTATTTCTTGGGACTAGATTACACATAGCTTCCTCCAAATTTCTACGCAAGCAAATACCAATATCATAACTAAGATAATGTCAAAAACATATTAGTCAACCATCAAGTACACCAATATAAAAACAGGTACAAAGAAAAGAACACCTTGTTTCTTGGATCCTTTTCTGCTCCTGACTTATTTCTTTTCCCACAGATAACGGGTTATGACCACCTATCTTACCTGTTATTTCACACAAAGCTAGCTCCCTAAAAGTCCAAGACCATCACCCTCATGACCAAAGCATATATATGGACAAGTATGCACCGCACAGTATTATATATTTATTACACACATCATCTTCACTCCCCCAATTGAATTCTCTTCTTCCTAACCACTACTTTTTTTCTATTACATTTGAGGCACCCACAAAACCAAAAAACAAAAAATCTATCCAACCCCCTTGTTGCGTCTCAATCGGCTCTAGCCTATCACCCAATGTTGACCGTCGACCTGCACCGACAACCCCTTAACCTTAGCAAACAGGTTCACCGCCCGTCGGACACCGTGGCCGTCCGCCTTGGTGAAGTAGTCATGGCCGAAGATGACGCCGCCAGGCCGGAGCAGCGCGTAGGCCATGTTGATGTCCGACCACGCCGAGTGGAAGTCGTGGCCGGCGTCGATCTCGACGAGGTCCGCGTACACCCCCACTCGCACAGCTTCCCTAACGCAGAGCTGGTCGAGAACGGCATCGGGACGATCAAGTCACTCATGTTCATGGACAGCACATTTTGCATGAACTGGTGCAGAAGCACAACATCCGCATTGACCATCGCAATGTCCCGAAACCGGTCGTCCCGGAACCCGGGCCAGCCGCGGAAGTCGTCCACGCAGACGATCTGCGGGCTGAGTCCGGCGGCGGCGGCGACGGCGGCGATGTGGGTGGCGGAGGCGCCGAGGAAGGTGCCGACCTCAACGACGGTGCGGGGGCGGACGCGGCGGATCAGGTTCGCGAACACGGCGCCGGTGGAGCCCCAGCCTTTGACGCGCCTGGCGCGGAGGAGGGCCGCGGCGTGGGGCGGCGGGAAGCCGGCGTAGGGGGAGGTGCCGTTGTACAGGCGGTCGAGGACGGTCTGCCGGACGAGCTCGGCGGGGACGGGGTCGGCGCAGGCGGTGCGGAAGCGGAGGAGGTCAGAGTAGTTGACGGCGGCAACTTCGTTGGCCGCCGGCGGCGCATGATAGTGGCTGACGGATGAGGCGGATAAGAAACCGAGTACGAACGAGAAGACGATCAAGAAAACAAACTTATTGCCGGAGACGAATACGGTGAATCTGCTGATTAAACGCCGGCGGCAGTGGTGCTGCTGTTGCACTTCCACCTTCATATTGCAAATAAAGTAGAAGATATATAAATTTAGAAGTAATAGCTATATAGACTAGAAGTAGACACAAAGAGTGGCTATAGACGAGAGGATAGAACTAGGTGAAGAGAGATGGATGGAGGGATGCGATGATATACATATATGTATCGAAAGGGATGGGGAAGGTGAAAGGTTAGTTGATTGGACATTAGGGAGAGGGGTGGTGCAGTTTAATATATGCTAACTGCCGGGGTTTGTCCATCCCACACGGGGGCGGGCTGTGTATATATGTGTATATGAGTAAGAGCCTTGGTTGTAGCTGGGTAAAGTGAGTTTAATGTGATGTGTTGATCTTAATTGAGGTCGGGTGAGGTGAGACGAAGAGTTTGGGTACTAATCAAGCATTCGAATTGTCAACGAGAGGGGAGGGGAGGGTGACCCATGGCCGCTAGCCAGCCGTGGATCGGGCTTTGAAGTATGGACTTTGGAAGTGGCTAGTGGGTGAGAAGTGCGATCGTCTGTCCTTTTATTTATTTATATGTTTAGGGAAGCAGCGTGTGCGCTCGAGCATGTCTTTTATAAAAAATTAGCCGCGCGATGCTGGGTTAAAATAATTGAAATAAATTTTAATTATAATAAAAAATAATAATTAAATCAATCCCACACACCCAAGGAGCATGGATTTGCTGTAACAAGTCTTATTCATTTAAGTCTCCTTAATTAAAGAGGGTTTTGGATGGCTACAACCCACAGAAAAGGGCCTTATGGCAAACATGTGTTTTTAGGGAAGATACAAGGCACTTACATGGGGCTGCCCAAGGGTCACACGGCTGCATTCAAATATCACTACCCTGACCGGTTAGGGTAGCAGAATAGCCATCTTAAGTAGGGTTGCTAATTGAATGAGTTAGCTTGTGAATATTCGGCATTCGTCTTGTCTCGACTCGACTTGAAACTCGATATTTAAATACTCGTACTCAAACTTAAATCTTACAAGCTAAACTTGAACAAGGCCGTATTTGACTCGACTCGACTAAGTTATAACTCGAATTCGATTCGAATTCAATTCGATAAAATAATATAATAATATAGTCTTTATATTATAATATATATATATATATATATATATATATATATATATATATATACACACACACACAATATAATAACAAAGAAGTGAGATAGTTGAGATCGTAAGTATTCAAGTTAATGACATCAACATTATGGGTTCAATTCACATTAATTTCATTTTTTTTAAGTGATGTATTTTTTATTTTTAATCAAACCGGTTTCAAGCTCAT
Source organism: Piper betle (assembly GCA_033002965.1). Lineage (NCBI taxonomy): Eukaryota > Viridiplantae > Streptophyta > Magnoliopsida > Piperales > Piperaceae > Piper > Piper betle. The sequence goes on from JAURVB010013049.1 coordinate 25,178, forward strand.
GAACGAACTCGGAAAAATTAAACAATTTAAGTGTATTTGAATTCGAGTCAAGCTCAAATATATAAAAGATATTCGAGTCAAACTCGAGTATGTATGTTCAAAACTAGTTTGATTTAAAGTTAAGTTCGAATGAGTTTCGAACTATTCGAGCCGAGTTCAAACACAAGTTGAGTTTAGCACCCCTATTCTCAAGGTACCACTAATGGGTAGATGGCCGCAAGTGGACTTTTTTAAGGAAAAAATTGTTTCTTTTTTTTAAAACTTATTATCAAATTGGTACTGTTCAAGTAGTTTTAGATTTTTATTTCTGTTTTGGAAAATTTTTTAGCTGAGTCCGACTTAGTTGATTTTAAGCTTTAACAAGTACATGCTTTAATGGGGTATTTCTCTATGTCAAAATCCCTATAAAATACCCACTTAGTTCAACTAAATATTTTTTTTTTGTATTAACTCAAAATTACATTGGAGGATCGTATAGATATTTTATTGTGAACTTTCCCCTTTTACAATACTTAGCATTAATTCTCCCACCACCAATATAAAAAAATAAAAAATATCTTTTTCTTATGAAAAGCAGAAACTAATAAAATTTTAAGATCTATTTATCATTTACCTAGATGGTTCAGGTCAAATACAAATATGTGCATATAATTATATAATTATATGACCCATATTCAAATATTTTTTTGTCTCTAACAGATTTAAATGTGAATACCAAATTTTATCCAATCCAATCCAATAAAAAAACATAAAATTTGATATAAAATATAAAGAATGAAAAAATAATTTTTAATATTAAAATAAAATAAACATTCAAATCGGATACCCATCAATCACCCAAAAGAAACAAAAAAAATTTATTTTCAAAGTGTGTCCAATCTGTTCAATTTTACATTTTAGAATATGAAAACATATCTTGCAACAGAATCAGATTTTTGAAACTCAATAATCACATTGCGAAAAAAACCCCAATGCATAATTTAAATCCCCCAAGTCTACTTTACCTTTGCTAACCGGATAATACATGAGATAGTACTTGAAAGTACTTGGGAGAAGTTCTATACAAGTTAGTTCTCCAAATAGTTTTATTCAATATCCTTAAATAAACATTATAAACATCCTAAATTATTTTATAACTCATACTTATTTCAATTAATAGACTAGAGTGAATAAATAAGTTTATAATTGTATTACTTATCTTAATTAATTTTGATTAATAAGTTAGAGTTAAGAAGTAAGTTTATAATTGTATTACTTATCTTAGTTAATAAGATAAATTAGGATTCATGGCTAAAAACACAACAATTCAAACACATATTGCGTCAGGTTTGTGTGTGTACATAGTAGTCATTGTTCCTTCATCTAGGCTGGCATATCAGACTCTTGTCCCTTACCTGTATATATAAAAGAAAATGTCAGTAACGAGTGTTACTGTTCTAGAAATAACTATGACAAAGTGACAAATGAGAGTTGACTCTCATTTAAATAACACCGCATATATCTTTTGTTGAACTCTCATAAGGGGAGCCACTAGGCCACAAACTAAGAACATCCTAAGCTAACTAGCCTATTGATGCCTACTTCAGCACTTTTTTCATGTTTATATTCTGCCTCTTAAGACTACCAGTATATCCTAAGCCATCTCCTATCTTCCATATATCTTCTGGACCTAAGTAAGGAGGCCAAGTACTCTCAGGCAATCTCCTTGAGTACCCTTTGAACTATACGTTTAGACATGCACTGCATAGCAGTACCTGTGAACCTCAACACTCTTCTCCGGATGTGAGGAAACTTAAAGTCCAAAGTTGTCAGGTTCCCTCAGGAATTAAACAACCTTCTCACTAGAGCCCGCCATGACTGGCATGTGCACCCTCTCATGGTACATGCGAGTCAGTTTTATCATCTCTTATCTCATTGAAAATTCGATAAAATTATATATAGGTATAAGAAGTAATTTATATAATAGGCCCAAAGGTAACTTACGGTGGATCTTGTTTTCGAAATCAAACTCGAGGGATTTCATCATCGATGGTTATTAATCTGGAAAACAATTATCTAAATAACCCTTGCTAGTTAACCCATCCGGTAGCAATAAAACAAACCACAATAAAGTAAAACAAAAATCAAGGAATGAGTTCTAAAGTGGGAGAGAGCTAATTAACTACAAATACTTATCACAAATAGTTAGATCTATACTATCTTTAGGGTCTTGTATAAATCATAAAAATAGACAATAATGCGTAAAGAAATTTAGCTCAAATAATTGATTAGCAAGTAAGCACAAATGAAGTAATAATATGCAAGGCAAGTAAGGGGTGTGTATGAGGTGCAAGTTCAATTCTAAGTTGCTACTTGTATTTGTGAACAAGGGTCAAATCAGACAAGTAGCTAAGTGGTCTAGAACTTATAAACACTTAACTTCCAACCGCGAACACATCAAACTCAAGGAAGTAAAGATAGTATGCAAAATAGTGTATGTAATTAAAATAAACACATAATAGAAAAGGAGAAGAGAGAAGATACAAATAATTTTTCAAGAGGTTTCCAATTGGTACATCTCACTTTTAACCCACTAAATCCTTTGGTTGGGTAAGTCTTCATCGTTTCACTAGGCCAACCAACTTCTAACCTTACAAGCAACCAAGTTAGGTCTCTTTCACAAGCACCTCTTAAGTGTTTAGGAAGCTTGTACTCCAAACACCCTTAGAGCCTCCAACATGCCTTCATTCAAAAGTACAATATGCCAAGGATCCTAGTTCCATAAGCTCCAAATAACCTTAGAGCCAACCATCTTGAAGCTACACCTTCTCTTCTCAAGCAAGATGTTTTCTCTCATTCCCCATACCTCGGGAATTTACAACATGCTCATACATGTTTGAGTTGACCTCTCCAGGGCATTGTCCATGGTCTAATCAAAAGCACATAGAATACAAGCTACTAGGTAAGCCTTTTCTATTACAAACTTGACCTTCAAATTTTGATCCAAGAGAGTCTAGAGTAACAAGTAGTGTCAATAGGTACTAAGAGGTATTCAAAATACCATCCCCAAGACCGTATTTATAGGCTTCCATAACCTCTCCAAGGGGTTTGAACCTCTCTTTTTTGTTTTATCTAATGACTAGTTTTGACAATTTTTTCTAAACAATTGGCAATCAAACCATTGACCGAATGCTAATAGAACGTTCACTTAACGCTAATAACGTCAGCTTTGGCTACCAAATGCACGACTGAACGTTTGCTAAACCATCTTCTCAAATTTTACTAATCTACTATGAGTCTCTAAACTCCACGATCAGTTTTTGAAGTTTCACTAAAGATTACCTTTGGCAGCCGAGCATGCAACCGAATGCTTGCCAAACTTTGATGCTTCAATTCTTTAACTTTAGACTTCTGTTTTTATTGCCAAGCCTTTGATTGAAGGGTAATCGAAGTAAATTTCTACATAACTTTTCACTCAACCAAGGTTTTCAATTGCCGAATGCACAACTGAAGGTCAAACGAAGGCTAAAATTCCATCTACCTTAGTTTGCACCTCCTTGCTTCAATTGCCGAAGTCCTAGTAAAACTCGGCCCATCGGCCCAGTTCTACTCTCATGCAATGTCCAAGCCCACAATAATACAAAAGGATCCTCCTAGCACCAGACTGATTGAATCGGACCAACCACATGCCACTCATATTAAGCCAACAACAAACCACTTGACAACCAACTGCCAAGCCAGTTGTTTGTGTTTCGTTCAATTGTGTTGTTGTAGATTGGGCCATATTTGTACTTGTTTTGTGCGCATTGCATATTTGTGTTGTGTTAGATTTAGTGTTGTGTCATACAGATTCGGGCATAAATTGTAGCCCTAATTGAGCTCTAAAAGCTGTCTTGAGCCTACCCTATTCTTTTCCCATCATTTTCTCTGTCTAATCCCCCATTTTTTGCTCTCTTTGGCCCGTCCTAGGGCTCATCACTGTAACGTTGGGAGCCTAGAGCCATACCACTCCTCGAGCACAATGCAAGGGTGCCCCCATGGCACCGTTGACCTGGAGTGGGTGGGGACCTTACCGTCCCTCTTTGCTCTTTCTTGCCTTCTTCTCCCTTTGCCACTACCAACGTCCTCATCCGGCTACCGTCCAGCCCTCTTAGCCCCCTCATTCCCCTCCTTTCTCCTCCCTTTCCCCTGTTATTCATCTTTCTCCTCTTGTCCACCGTAAGGTACACACTGTCTCCCTGTTCTTTTTGTTTTCGCGCTTGATAATGTAGTTTGCATATAGAACTTTGTGATTAGGAATGTAGATATGTTCGGTTAGATTAAAGCATTCAGGTTGAATCCCAAAAATCATTTCATAATTGATATCTATTTTATTTTATAGAATCATGATCAATATAATGATACGCTCAACATGTGAAGGACATGTGATGTGTAGTGTGCTATGTGTTTCAATGACCATTTTAGGCCCTATTGGCCACAAGCATTTTGTTGTCAACTAGATTTTGACTCATGCGTGGTATTGACACATTACCATTTGAGCATTATGGCTCATGTGCGTGGATATTTCAATGATTATGATTAGGTTGTATTGTCCATAATAAGATGTGATGTGGAATTGTGAAGTTTCTTTTTTCATGATGAAGTTTTTTATGGATAATGAGTTATCTGTTTGCCAGTTTGAAAATATTTTTTGTAGTTATTTCCCGACCGGTAATATTTGATTACTGACGTATATTTTTTATATATTTTGGTGTTGTAAGTTTGGCCCATGAAATATAAGGATCGAGAATGACTCATGGAGATGATGACTTGTATGTTGCTATGTGTTGTGATTTAGTGTTGTGAGGCTGGTGGGTCTTTCTTTGATGCAAATACTATGTGGGGCTAGTGAGCCAATATAATTATCTATGTGAGGCTTGTAGGCTGTATAATGAGAATAATATTCTAGGCTTGTGAGCCACTGTGAATACTTGTGTGTGAGAGCCTACAGACCTTTAAAATATGGAATTACCTTATCTTAAAATGTATGAAAATCATTATCACTAACATGTGTTTGAATTGTTTTCCAGACATTATATTCTTGGCATGTAGGTCTAACCATTTCATGCAGGAATTCTCAAAGCCTCAGATTCCCAAAACTGAAACGTAAATAAATCCTAAGTATGCTAAACCATGTTACTTGCACATGTACTCGAAGTGAATAAGGCACTTGGGTTGAAGGAGCTACTGGGCTTTGTTTTATTGGTTGAAGGGCCAATGTGAAGAACAAGCAAACCAACACAACTTGAAGAATGTAAATTGTGTTGTAAATGAGTTTTGTGTGTGTGTGTGTGCGTGTGTGCGTGTGTGTGTGATCTGAATGAAGTGGAACACCTTTGTGAATATAAATGTGTGAAATATGAATGTTTTGAGTTTTTTTATAAATTAGGGAAGTTATACAAGTTTGTGAAAATTTTCTCGCGTCTTAATTACAATGGAGACTCTACTGGATTTAAACTACCCTTTGTAACTTGGGATTCATTTAGTATATCTTATTTATATGAGCATAGCCCTAGGAGTGTGTGCATATTTTTGTTGTGATCATGGGTGTTTTAGATGTGTATTAGATTCTCTCGAGCCTTCTGTCTTTTGACACATCGAGCGGTTAAGTATGTTTGACTTTGCATTTTAATTAAGCAAGAACAACAGTCTATAATTTAATACAGTGGTTTGGGACATGTTGCGAGCTGAATCGGGGTGTTACATCCTAACCGAATGCTTGCCGAAGTCCCTATGACTTCAACACTTCAAAAATCTTTTAAGTTAATTTTGATCCAACTTGGTTGCTTGTTTTTCTTTGCTCAACCTTAGAGAATTTAGAGTGTTGTAACATCAAAATATGGTTCAACATTATCCCCCTTTTTTATGGTGATAACCTCCATGTGTTGTGAGCTCTCTAAATTATTAGTGTCAATCCTTGTTAAGTATTCCTTTGAGCTTGCCTTGATGATCTTCACACTTTAGGTTTTCAAGCTCTTCACTTTGAGTTCATGCATCTCTATTGATATATACTTACAAGAGAGGTTAATCCAAAATAAAGTAAGATGTCATGATAAAATGCTATGCTCACAATACTTATGTTATGCAACTTATGGTCAACCATGGATTGACAACTTTAAGTGAGTTAGTCATTTTCATTAAATTTTAAAAATATATGTGTAATCTAAGAGATGACTAAACTCTCATCCACTCCCCCTACATTAATGCACACTCCACCTAGACCTAAGCCCTTATAACACATCACTATCCTTCTTTGTCATCTCAAAAAGACAATTTAAAGCATATAAGGAGGAGGATACAAGATAAAAGGGGTTATATCTAATCATCTTGTCCCTCCAGCAGATCTTGTAGAGCTAAACGAGATGGTGGTGGGTAGTGGAAGGTGTACCCATCGAGAGGGAACTCGAAGTGTGAGTTCATGTCCTTGATGAGCACCTCTTGGTTTCTAATGAAGACATGTTGGTCTCTCCTTATGTCAAAGTCCTCTTTTTCGAATTCTTTTCGATCAAATGAGTGTCTATGTCTCCACTCCTCTCTTAGACCTTTGGGAAGGTCCCTCTCTAAAGCCTCTAGCCATGGGACTAAAAGTGGCACAAGCATCCACGAGAAGGCCATTTTACCTTGCAGCTCCAAAGTGGTTCGGTACCGATCGACTGATTGATCGTCAACTGAACATAGGCAAGGACAAGACTAGAGAATAGGTGGTTAGAAACCTTCTGGCGGCAACTTCCGAAGGTTGACGATAGTTGGGAAGCACTTCATAACGGAAAGCAAGGCTTTCTTGGCATCAACAAGACACAGATGGTGGGGAATTGGCTGGAACTTGCTTCAACATTAATCGATTGGGTGTGATGATTGGTTGGGCTTGTTGCAGGTGAATTGAAACATCTCTGACAGGGGATTTGGTTGGCGGTGAGTCACAACAGTTCTGGCTTGCAATGGCAGAGTAATGGCAGCAACGTTCAATTCCGGTGAGGGCACATTTTGTCAGAATTAGAGGTTTAAACACTTTAACTTTCTCAAATTGTTCGGTCACTAAACAACTAACCGAATGTCAACCAAAAACCTTCTGAAATAAAATTCAAATTATATCCATAAGTTTTGTCAACCAAACTCTCAATCGATCACCAACCGAACTTGGAGAAGCTGAGACTTGAGCAAATATGTTGGTTTTTCTAATTTCTAAACTCAAATGTGAGGATGTTTAGAGTTGTTGGAAGAATAATTTAATAATTGTAGTTTTTCTGAATCATGATAAAAACATTTTAAAATATTCCTCTAATTTATATATGTATACATATTGAATTTTAAATCTAATCACCCTTATTGATATTCAATAAAATTTTTCAACAAATGGGGATTGTAAAACCTTTTGAAAACAATTTACACTGATTTTACCCCTTATTATCCATTTGAATTAAATTTTAAAAATATTAGAAATCTGTACATATGGACATAATTATTTAGTGGATTCAAGGAGGGTATAAGCTTTGATGTTTAGATGTGCATATTTAGATATGTTCCTTCTCATCACAAAAATAACAAGTTGGTATTTTTCTTGGAGCATGGGAAGTGATGACATATTGATGTGACTTCTTCCATTTTTTGGGCCAAGTGTAAGCTTCTCATCTTTTCTTAGAGCATGATACATCATCTTTACCTTCTTTAGAGCATGCATGGGTTCTTTTTCCTTGATTAGGACATTAAGAGGCTTCTTTCCCTTGAAACCTGCCTCGGAAGTGTTAACCTCCTTGGTGAGATCTTCTCTAAGAGGGTATAAGCTTTGACGAAGTTGATGGGTTTGTTGAACTCTCCATCATAGTTGTGTCCCCCCAACTCAAGCTTGCAAAGAGGACTCTTTTGTATAGGAGCATGTTTGTAAAACCCACGATTCGAGTTAGGGTTTTATATTCAGAACCGGTCGGGTCGACCGTTATTTTTTTCGAGTTGAGTCAGTTTCAGGACACGTGTACCGAGCCGATGCCGGTCGCGTGTATGAGCTATGAGGGTCATGCGTACCCAAGTATATGATGATAACGTCATGAACACAGCAGAACAGAATGAGTTATCAGATATATGAGAGTATGCCAGTCATTTTTTTATTATTTTTATATATAGTGGATCGTAGAATTAGTTTTAGGCCGTTTACCGCGTTAGGACGCGTTACGGGCATTTTGGGTGGGTTGATAGTTTTAGAGCATATCATTATGATGTTTTGGTGTTATTTGATTTTACAGGATTTTTCCCGATTTTTATGGATTTTTTAGGATTTAATACGACTTAGTTATTATACTTGACTCGAGCCGGAGACGAGTCAAGTCTTATTTACGAAATTGCCACCCAACCCTTTCTTCTCCACCCCCGACCTTTTCTCCCCACGCCCAAACCCTAACCATCGCGCCGCCCCTGTTCGCGCGCCACCGCCGCCACGGCCGACGCCGCCTGGCCGCCGTTCGACGCCGCCCAGCCCAGCCACGGCGTCGCCATGCTGCCCCGACCAGGTCCGGCCCCAATCGGGCCGCCGTGACGCCGGAATCGCCGTGCGTAGCGCCGCGGCTAAGTTTTGGTCGCGTCGTCGATTTCGCCGCCGGCGACCGTCGCCGCCACGATCAGGTGGTCGCCTCAGCACCAGCGACCACCCAGTGACCCTCCCCGACCGGAACGGAGGCCAGCGCCGCCCATCCCGGCCGGATCTCCACACCACCACGGCCGGCCTCTGTTTTATGCATTTTCCGGCGAGCCGCCACCTCCGTTGGCCTCATCGACCTTGTAGATGAGTCGGGCTCGCCGAGCCGGTTCCAATGGTACCCTACATGACCCCTATCCAGCTAGTAGATACCACCGGCAATTGTCGCCGGAAAACCACCGGAAGTCGCCGGAAAACCGCCAGCAGCTGCCGGAAAACCGCCGGAAAATCGGAATTTCTGGAATTCGCCGGAATTCACCGGATCTTCCGCGGGGCTCACCCGGTGGAGCCCGATCGAGCTTCGGACGCCGATGAGCGCCGAATTTGAGCTCCGAGACGCGCGACGGAACCCTAGCCGTCGCCGATTGTCGACGACGAGAGGTATAATTACCTCCAATTTGATTATTTAAATTGATGATTATTAGCATAGCATGGTAGCATGGACCGATTATTTATCATGATAGTGCCTAATTTCTGATGAAGTAATGATTGTATGATTTGAGGAATTGTAATTGAATAGTAAGTGAGCTAATGAGATAAAATGAGTTGGAGCATGATAAGTGATCATGATGTAATTTAGAAAAACAGAATAAAATATAGTATGAATAGTTTGAGTTATGATTATTCTCTTTCATGATTATTTGACTATGATGGATGATTATTATGTCGTGTGTGGTATTCATTGATTTTGATGCATCATGTAGTTAGAGGGCGTTAGTATTTAGTTTTGATGTGTAGGTACGGAGTAGGAGCTCGCCGCCTAGGCGCGATGACCCGCTTGGAGCTTCTACCAGGTCCGTTTAGGACTCGTCTTGATTTACTCTTTTCTATTGTATGTTTGATTTATTGCCTGCAGGACGGGTTAAGTGGCGTTTTATCGGATCCCACTTAACTCGGGCCATTTAACCGAACATTTTCCGGATTAATAACCCCTCGAGGATGAGATCCCTCGAGGTTGATTTCGAAAACAAGATCCACCAAAAGTTGCCTTCGGGCCTATTATATAACTCCCTACCCAAGCCTATATATATATGTAGTTTTCGCGTTTTCAGTGAGACGAGAGATGGAGAAATCGACTGCACGTACCATGCAGAGGATGCCGTGACAGTCAAAGCGGGCTCTGGATTAGTGCCAGCGGACTGTTCCATTCCCGAGGGATCCTGACAACTCCGCGTTTGAGTTCCTCACACCCGGAGAACGTGGAGGTTTACGGGTACTGTTTAGTACAGCGCATGTCCGGACTTGTGGTTCAAAGGGTACTAAAGGCGACTGCCTGAGAGTACTCGGCCTTCGTGCTCAAGGCCAGGAGAAATATGGAGGTAAGGAGAGGGCTTAGGATAAAGTTTCACGAGAAGTACTGAAAAAGAAGTGCTGAGAGTAGCACAGTACCAGCAGCAGATCAGTAAGTTCGGGATGCTACCGGGTCTGCAGCCCAGTGGCTCCTCAGTAGTGCCCTTCAGAGTGTTCACGTGGAGTATATGATGATTTCTTTCATATGAGAGTTTGCTCTCATAGCCAGTTTGTTATAGTTATTTTCTTTTCGGACCAGTAACGCTTGTTACTGACGTTTTTCCTATATATATGTAGGTGATAATCACGAGTTGGATGGAGCCAGCCTGGACGGAGGAGCAATGAGGTCTTCTGCACACACATGTTAGATGATCTGAATGTTTAATGTTTTGTATTATGATGTTATTTTATAAACATGACTATGAGTAAATGTTTGAGGCATGACAATGAGATGAAATGAAATGATCAGAGTAGCGCAGCAAAAGTGTGATGGGTTGAGACCCAAGCTTCAGAATGAGTGTATAGTAGATTAGATTTTGTGTGAATGAAATTGTTTGATACTTGTGTTATATATATTTTATATATGTATATTTGACAGGGTGGCCCCTAATTGCATTTTTAGGGAAATTCTGTCCGTTTTATTTCAGAACTTTTATTAATTTTGATCGGGATTGTGTAGTGTGTACTCTGACTTGCATGTCATTCATGTAGTACCATGTTAGGATTTTGTGTATTCATCCATGCATTGCGAGTCGTATCTTCATCTTAAGACGCCGAGATTGGATCCGCATGAGTTAGGTTCGGGTTAGCCGACCTAACCGGGGCCTGTAACATGCCGGTTCGGTTCACGAGTGTGGACCGGATTTGGGGTGTTACAATGTTGGTAAGCTTGTGAGACCATCCAAATATCATCTTGATGTCCTTATCCTTAGAAGCTAGTTGTCATTGAAGTTCTTCTTCCCTTGCTTTTGAGTGCTTGAGCTCCAACTCCTTACATTTGAGCTTCTCTTGAAGGGCATCTTTCTCCTTGGTGATTACCTCAAATTGTCTCTTGAGTTCCTTATTCTTCTTGGCCAAATGAATTGTTTCCACATAGAGCTCTTCAAAAGCCCTTTCAAAATCTTCTTTTTTTTCTCCTCTATGGTTATGAAACAAAATTTACTTAGGCAATCATCATTACCATCATCATTTGATTATTATTCGGGGAACATTCATTTCTTCAGGATCTTGATCCTTATTTTTGGTTAGACATTCATGCATCACATGTCCAAACCCATTGTACTTGTAGTAGTGGATCTTGTCCTTGATGTTCTCCTTCTTTTCCTTAGACTTATTCATCTCCTTTTCCTCTTCTTCTTGTCTTCGTGAGGTGTTGGTTCTTAGCTTTTTTCTTGAAGAACTTTTTGAAGTTTCTTATGAATAGAGTCGTCTCTTCATCTAAGTCCTCAACTTCTTCTTTCATGAGGATCGTTTGAGCCAAATCCTTCTTTTTTCTTGTTGATCTTCACTTCGTCTCTATCCATTTGCAAAATGTGCTCACGGGTAATGAGAGATACAATAAGCTCTTCCAGAGACATAGTAGCTAGGTCCTTGGCTTCCAGCGTCATTCTTTGGGAAGAGATAGAAGTAGCTTGCTATTGAGCTCTGCCTTCCCAATTACCTTGTGAGGCCCCTTGAGACCAACAATGAATGTCATTAAAATGGGTATACATAACATTGATAATCTTTCCCTCCTTCATTTTGAACACTTTATATATGTGTGTGAGGAGGTTAATCTTGGATTTCTTTACTTGAAATGTCTCCTCATGAGTGACCTCAAGTAATTGTCAAATATGTTGTGTCAATTGGCAAAGAAACACTCAATTAAATTTGTTCTCACTTAGAATGCAATAGAGGATAATCATAGCTTTGGCATTGATGGTGTGAGTTTTCTTCTCGTACTTGGTGACCACTAAGAATAATTTATGAAACTTCAAAATCATTTGAGGATAAGAAAATTCTCATTCTAGCCTTCCATAATTGTAGTTCAATCCATTGAAGTAGTGTTGTCTTCTAGTTGAAAGGACATCGGTTTTCCTTGACATATTGTCCATCTTGTCTTAACTGAAGCTATAATACCAATTGAAGGATCACCTAAAGTGAGAGAGAACTAATTACAAACACTTATCATAAATAATTAAATCCACATTGTCCTTGGCGCTTTATAGAGAATGCAAGAATAGACACTAATGCAGAAACAAATTTAGTTCAAATAATTGATTAGCAAGTAAGCACAAATGAATCAAGAATAGGCGAGGCAAGTAATGTGTGTGTGTGTGTGTGAAGCAAAATAAGCCGAATTCTAAGTTACTACTTATGTTGGTGAACAAGTAAAACTATACAAATAGCAAAGTGGTCTAGAACTTGTACACACTTAACTTCCAACCGCGAACAAGTCAAGCTCAAGGAAGTTGACATAGTGTGCAAAACAAATTAATGCAATTAAAACAAGAACACAATAGAGAAGGAGAATAGAGAAAACACATAATTTTTCAAGAGGTTCCACTCTTTTACATCATTTCTTCTAGCCCACCAAGTCCTTTGGTTGGGTAAGTCTTTGTAACTTCACTTGGCCAACCAACTTGTAACCTTACAAGCAACCAGGCTAGGCCTCTTTCACAAGCACCTCTCAAGTGTGTGGGAAGCTTGCAATCCAAATACCCTTAGAGCCTCCAACAAGCATTCCTTTAAAAAAATCAAGTGCCTTCCTTCCAAACACCCTTAGAGTTAACCACCTAGAACCTACACCTTCTCCAAGCGCATCTCTTCTCAAGTGAGATGTTTCCTCTCATTCCTCACACCTAGGGAATTTACGAGATGCTCAAGCATACTTGAGCTGAGCACTCTACTGTGCATTGTCATTTGTATAATCAATAGTACATGAATACAAACTAATAGGTAAGTCTTTTCTATCACAAACTTGTCCTTCAAATTTTGATCTAAGAAAGTCTAGAGTAGCAAGTAGTGTCAATAGGTACGAAGAGGTGTTCAAAACACATTCCCTAGGGTCTTATTTATAAGCTTTCATAATATCTCCAAGAATAGTCGTTGGGGTTTAAATCCCCCTTTTTAACTTTTTATAACAACTAGTTTTGGAAACTTTTTCAAAACGATCGGCTATCATATGATCGATTGAACGCTAACCAAATGTTCACTTAACACTAGTCATGTTAGTTTTGGTTGCCGAATGTCGATTGAACCATCTTCTTGAACTTCATTAATCTACCATGAGCTTTGGAATTCTATGATTGATTTTCTAAATTTCGCCGAAGATCACCTTTGGTACCCAAATGTGCGACTGAATGCTTGCTAAACTCTAACGTTTCAACTCTTTAACTCCAGACTTTTGTCTTCAGCAGTTGAATCATTGACCGAAGGGTTACTGAAGTAAATTTCTACATAGCTTGTCACTTAGCTCAAGTACTTTGTGGCCAAATATACGACCGAAGGTTAGCCGAAGGTTGAAACTCCATCTTCCTTACTTTGCACCTCCTTGCTTCAGTTATCGAAATCCTAACCAAACACCTGTCGAAGTCCCTGTGACTTCAATATTTCAAAAGACTTTTGAGTTGATTTTGATCTAAGTTGGTTGCTTGTTTTTCTTACTCAACCTTAAAGAGTTTAGAGTGTTCTCCGATTAAAAAAGGGTTCAACAACTTAAACCCAATTTCTATTTTTTGGGAGCATTGATCAGAGTTCGATCTAAACTTGAGTGTAAGACCAATAAAATTATTCACATATCGAATAACTAATGAAATAAGATTCAGTATTATTAATGGTTTAATATTTTAAAAAAGTGACTTAGACTTATTACTTTGCACTTAGGCAATATATTTCATATTAAATGGTGAGCTAGAGTGGACTTGATCTAAGCCAATGGTAAATAAAAAAGAAAATTCTTAAGGTTAAATTTACTAAAGGCGGATTGATCATAAAACCATAAAATTAGTTTTACATCTATCTAAAATATGATATGTTAGTAGAGATAATGACTAATATAGTTTTTGATTTGGATTTACCGTTTTCAAAGATGACTTGGGCCAATTTGCACTGGCGTTCTTGGTGCCGCGGCATGGTGACAGGGTGTGAGTCTTGAGTCTTGACTCTTTGCACTCTTATTATTTGAAAGAACTACCATGAAAGGTTAAAGCTACGATTTGAAGACTTGAAAGAATGAGAAAGGTCAAAGTTTTTGAAGAAAATTTGATTAAATCAAGAGTGTGGATTCACGTGCTATCTTTTCTAACCTTCTTTCTTGAGGGATCTGATCTCTCTCCTTTTTTCTTGTTTCTTCTTGTACCCATTTCGTGTTTCATCTCTTATACATACATGCACTAATAATATCATACGGAGAATCTTAAGAGTGAGTATATCTTGGATTGTTGTGCACCATTGAATAGAGTTGATGGTTCTAAAGATATCAATGAACGAGATAAGAGATGCTTGATTATAAATATTGTGCTCAGTATCAAAAAGAAATTTGCATTCGGATTTTTGGGCTCATTGAATTCTTCTTCGTCCAATACATATCCAAAATTTGAGTAATATGACGTTCATAGAAACCATGAAGGGTCTTGGACCGCATGAAACAAGTTTCTTGATACATGTCAAATTCCAAAGAATTTGTAAGATCGCTATTTATCATGCTAACTGGTAACGCAACTCTTATGATTTACAACATTTAGAGTTCAAATATGTGTAGTAATCTGGCCAATATTGACATGAGTTAGGGAAGTAATTGATACTAACTACCCAAAAAGTTCTTCTCGTCTATATTTATTGTATTGACATTACAGTTCAGAAGTTCGAAATTACCTAAGCTGAATTGACATTTCACCAGTACTTCGCTCATCAGAGTTCCCTTGTCTACCAGTCCTAGTAGCAATTTGCCTTTGGTGACTAGTCCAGAAGCTAATTATCTGCAAAGACAGCTAAAAACATACTCCACCGACTGATAGAAACAAGCCACCCACCAACGTCGTCCTTCGTTTTTCCAAAAGCAAAGTCGAACAGCTTTTACGCACTACAAGAAAATAGCATTCCATCATACATAGAAATGTGAGACCACTCTAATACTAAGACATCCACTGGCTTGAAAACCAATACATATCGACTTTCAAATTATTGCATCGTTGTATGCTGGCAGTCTAGTCTATATAGATATTTGAACAAAAACAATGCACAATACAGTAAGCAAAATCTTCAAACAAACAAGACCAGCCACACTATTGATGTTTATGGTCGTAAAGTCGTTCACTAAAAACAGGCCTGTCACATACCAGCATATCATTCATTACCATCTATCACATAGCATCATATCATTATCATCACAATTCACAAGCCCCTAAAGCAGCCAACCTGCACGATGAGCTGAGTTCTGTCAATTGCCACCTTCATCTGAACCTTTGGCTAAAGATGATCTCCATTAACACCACTAGGCCCAGAAATGGAGTTGCCACGACCATCATCACTATTACCAACCTCTGAAAGTGTCCCTCCTGGTTGTTTGTTTCCACGGCCATCTGAGGGGTTGTTTGCCACACCTGTGATGGCTAATGTCAGCAAAGGCATGACCGGTTGAAAATACTGCTGTGGCTCAAACTGCAATACCTTCAGCATGCAAAGCATGCAATCCATTGCTGGAACCGGGCCTCACACCCATCTGAGCTTGAATAACAGAATGCTGGTGCTGCAGCTGCTGTTGATCCTGAATCTGCAGTGGATGAAACTGCATTGCGACTTTTGACATTAACATCTGCTGCTGAACAGCTGCTAATTGTGGATGCTGCATGTAGGGCCCTCCAGGTTGCATCACAGCATGAGGAGGCACCTGCCATGACATCATGCATCAATGCAGCGAAACAATCTATCTGTAAAATATATGTTCAAAATTAGCCCCTTCATAATCATCAAACATGAGTTGGCAAACCTGAGAAGGAACTGACGCAGTTGGAGGTTGAGCATCGGCAATGGCAGCTAAGTACATCAAATTTTGTTGAAGTTTAGCTTGATACCTATTTTGTCACAACCCATAGTTGAGAGAAATTAAACAGCACATTAGCTAAATAGTTAGCTTAGAAATGCTAAATGTAAGTTATTCATGGATAAATTTGCATAAATAACCATGCTCGAAAGTCTTATCTTAAATATAAACCAGACACAATTCTTTGTGCAACATTACTACTGAAGACAAAGAGCTTTCACTTTCCAAAAATGTCTTCACCAACAAAAAAAGTAGTGTATTTTTAATTAAATGCAAATGAAGATTTAGCAAGGTCAGAACCCCAAAATTAGTCATTTAGCACTCTATACCTACAATGAAAATCCAAATGTTTGCAAGTTCAACTCAATGTGTTAATTTAGGATTTTCACAAAGCCACAAGATAGTTTGACCAATAACATGCTCTGATCATGTTAATTTTTTTATTTACATAGGAACTGCACAGTTAAAGAAGCAAGATGATTAAATTACAATAATCTACATCCTAATAACTTTGTCAAAACAGAAACTTCACAGCCACCATCATCAAAGTATGTGAAACCATAACTGACATTATCGGTATCGTATTCAATGCCATCAGGAAAACATTTGATGCACTTGCACCACAAACAGAGGAAGTACAGATTGGTAACAAAAATTAACAGCATGACGCATCATCAAACACTCACCAAGCTTAAGCCATAAAAACAAAGCACACAACAAGAAAATAGACCAACAAAAGAAATAGTACAGAGAATGAGTTGGATGACGAATACACATGTCTTTCAAATAGTAAATTCTTACAAAATGATGTGCAAATATGACATAAGAAAATAAGACAGAAATGAAACAAAATAATGCTGTCAATGTGGCAAAAGTGTGCAAGTAGGACAAGTCTAGAACAACAATCAAAGAATAATTTATAGGGCAATAGCAATGCAATTTATGCCATGTGGTTTACTAAGATGAACAGAATACGAGAAAAGAAAGCATAGCACAATATGAGGACTAGAACAGCAACAAGATAAAGAGGGTGACAAAGTAGAATTATAATTTGCTCAGGTAGGATTCTCATCCTTCACCAAATGTTTGTAAAAAAATCCAATAAATCAATACAATCTAAGACAGAAAGAATGAGTGAAAAAAGAATTATTAAGCAACAAAGGCAACTTATTTCATGCACATAAGATTCATTTTCCTCTTACCCAGCAGAAAAACAATGGCAGTATGCTAAATGCAAGCTTGCAGGTCAAACTAAAAGATAAAATGAACTGACATACAAAATGTCACAATCACTGAAGCGTTAATTAGATTGTCAGATATCAGTGCAGTATTTCAAGCTGCATAAAAATTATATTTCCCAACAGAACCCAATAAAAATTCTCAAAACAAAATCCTAAAGAAAGTAAAAGGTTCAGATTCCTTCTCACTTTTTTCTTTTTTCAGAAAATGGTTACAATACTAAGGAAGGGTTATCTACTCCTCCAATAACTAGCTATTCCCCTTGTAATTCAATTATCCAGCTTTTTATATGATTCTTTCTGTCAAAACCATGCATAAATCCTAAACCACCCCGTTTCAGTACAAAAATAAGATAAGCCCTCGAATGTAGATCACAATTAAGATTTACCACAACATTTCAGAGCTCAAACAACCATAAAAAAAATCTCAACAAATTTTCATAACCGTTCCATGTAAGAGCCATAAACTTGCTCAACCAGATCAGAAAATAAGACTTTTGAACTCTTGTTTGCAAAGGATTAAGGATAAATAACTCTTAGAGATGGCCTATATATATAAAAAGATAATGAAAAATCAACAAATAGCCTCAATTCGTCCTCGCAGAGCATAGCCTAAAATATCATAAAAAGCATAACCCAAACCCAGATGAAATTAAAGAGCTTACTGAGCACACTCAGCTAGCTTCCCCAAGTTCTGATTATCCAATATCGCCAAAATCAAGTTTTTATTCTCATCCAGGAACTGCATCAACACAAAGAACACTTCACTTCTATGCAAAAAAAAAAGACTCCAAACATGCAATCACCTCAAAACAACCAACCATACAATTTTTTTTTTAAAAAACATTCCACATAGAATCATATCCCAAAACTCAAATTTCCATAATTAAATAGTAAACAGAAACAGAACAAAACTCCATGTAAGACACCATGTAACATTTGGCAAAGTGGCAGAAGAAGATGAAGAAGAGGAAGCACTAACACTTTGAATCTGTTCGGTGGTGATATTAGACGAGGGGAAGTGGGCAGGAACCGGAGACAACATTGGCCTAGGCTGCTGCATTACTCTCCAACCACCTCTCTCTTCCTCCTCTCCCCCTCTCTACTAAACTTATATATCAAACACCTCCTCCTCCTCCCAAATCAACGCCCCACGGAAATCCTAAACAGCATAGGGACAAGACACCAAACAACCACCATCCGAGTACGGCACTCAAGACGGCGGCTGCGATTTAGGAGGTGGCTCCGGCGAGGGAGGTGTGCTAAGGGATCGATCGGGGAAGGGGGCGCTGGGAGTGGTTCCGTGAACGAGTTGGCTTCGTCCTCAGTGGGGCCCGCAGTATGTTCCTCGACGGCACGACGACGACCACCGTATGCTCGTCGGAGGTCCAAATATCGTTGCAGTAGTTCGAGTGGGTCTTACCGCTGTGCGGGAATAGGGGTGGGTGCGGACCATAGCTGTATAAATCGGAATCGGAATCAAAATCGAAATCGGTTTTCGAGGGAATCGGAATTGAAATTAGAATCGGTATAAATCTGTCAGAAATCGGTTCAATTAAATCGGTCTGAATAGGTCCAAATCGGCCTACCTTGTGTGTATTATATTTTATAATATTTTTTAAGATTTTTTGAATTATTTAGAGTTAGTTATTATTTTTGATTCGAGTCGAATACAAGTTAAGTTTTAATCACGAGAATGTCACTGAGTGGTATTTCCTTCCCTCACCTTCTCTCTCCCGCATCCGCTCTCCTTCCCCTCTCGCCACCGCCGCACCCCCCTCCCCCAGTCCCTCCTCGCCCTGCGCCCGCCGCACCCTGCCCCCCTCCCCCAGACCCGCCCCGCCGCCCCTCGCTTGCCCCGCCCCACCCTCGCCCGCCGCGCCTCGCCTTGCGCCTGCCATTCCCTGCCTCCCCTGCCAGCCCTGCCTTGTCCCTCCCTGCCATTGCTGCCCCACCCCGCCGCGTCCCACCCCCTTGCGCCCGAAATCGGCCAATTTGGGCCGATTTCGAGAAAACCAATTCAATAGGTTTTTTGAATCGGTTTTCCTCCGATCCAAGTTGAATAGGGCAATTCCAATTCGGAATCGCCGATTTATGTAACCCGGGTGCGGACATCTGAATATCCATGTCTGATAAATGTCCGAAGCATATTCGACCAAATATAATTGACTGAATTTAATCGAATTAAAACAAATCAAACATTGATATTTTTTTGTCCGACCAAATGTCCGATATTTTATATCAATAAAATAATGCCTTGAACATTTTTAATGCTAATATTATATTATATAAAAATTACAAAACATAATATACAATAAACTTGTGGTTACAAGTTACGCATTTTTCTCATTTTCATAAATTCGAAGACAATCTCATGTAATTGTTCTCCTGTAAACCATCACAAATTGTGGTTGCAAGTTACTAACCCACCTTCTAAATCCTTTATGTTTTGCACTTAAAAATGAATACTCATGTAAGATAATTACTTTGGCCAACTTTAATCTACTCCTTCCTTGATCAAATTTCCATACTTTTATTTTATTTTCTCCATTTTTTTCACTCCCATCTTGAAAATTTATTACGTAATATCACCACTTATATTTTTTGTCTTCTTTATTTTGAAATTATGGCATTTTCCTTCAACATGATTCCATAAATAAGTAGTTCCATAACTTCCTACTCCCTCAAATTTCTTTTCACATTAATGACAAATAACAAACGTTTCATTTTTCTCATATTTTCTATCAAAATAGGCTCATACATCGGATATCATTTTCCTCTTTTTTAATAATGAACCATCCATAAATTCTCCTTCTTTAGCAATCGATTTTTTATCTTTTCCATCTCCACTTTGCTCCTTTACATTTAATAAAGAATTTGTATGATCCATCTCTGAAAAAAATATATCAATTTGTATTTAGTACCTATTCCCTCCAAGATGCAAGCTTCTTTCAACAAACAATTGCACAAATTTTTATAATTCAAACACTACACAATTTCATCGGTATAATTTTTTACATTATATCCTATTATAAATAATTATTAACTTAATAATTGTTAACCTTATAAATATTTTTAAAATATAAAATGATCAGCATGGCGTCATCAAAATAATCAAGTATTAATTGTGTTGATTGAAAACATTGGTGAAAGCTTATACCTACAGCAGCAAAGAGCGGCAATCCGTAAGAGGTAGAGGGCGGCGGTCCGGCTGAGGTAGGCGGTGGTAGAGGCAGGCGGCAACGGAGTCGAGGCGGTGGCGGAGGGCAACAAGAGGAAAGGTGAGGGCGGCAGAGGGCGAGGGAGGGTGGCGGAGGTCGAAGGAGGGCCGGAGAGGGCGGTGGAGGTTGGGGGAGGGTGGCGACAGTAGGAAGGGGTAGGGCGGTGGAGGGCAGGAGGAGGGCGGCAGAGGTCGGGGGAGGACAGTGGAGGGCGGCGACAGAAGGCCGCGAGGAGGGCGTGGGAGGGTGGGGGGAGGGCGGCAACAGAGGGCCACTGGGAGGGCGGCGACAGAGGGCTGCCGAGGAGGGCGAGGGAGGCGGGCGGCGGCTGCGGCAACAACGACGGATTATTGGTAAGTAGGGTTAGGGTTAGTAATTAGAATATAATTTTGGACTGTCCACGGACGTTGTCCGGGCCCGACGGACAAGTCGGACATTAACTCGGTCGGACAAGTTTTGTTCTACAAAATTTAGAACGGACGTGGACAATAACTTGTCCGACGATCGTCCAACCGATACCCACCCCTAGTTTACACTTCGAAGGATTCCTGCGTAGGGGTGGGCATCGGTTGGACGGACGTCAGACAAGTTATTATTTGCGTCCGTCCGAAATTTTGGCAGACAAAACTTGCCCGACTGAATTAATGTCTGATTTATCCATTGGGCCCGGACAACATCCGTGGATGGTCTAAAATTATATTCTAATTACTAATTCTAACCCTACTTACCAAAATCCGTAGTCGCCACCCCCCGCCTCCCTCACCCTCCCCGGCAGCCCTCTGTCGCCGCCACTCCCCGCGGCCCTCTGTCGCCGTCCTCCCCCGACCTCTGCCACCCTCCCCCCACCCTCCCCCGCCCTCATTGCGGCCTTCTGTCACCACCCTCCGCCGTCCTCCCCCGACCTCCGCCGCCCTCCCCCACCCTCCTCCCACCCTCCCCCGCCCTCCGCTGCCCTCCACAGCCCTCCCCTTCCTACTGTCCCTGCCCTCCTCCAACCTCCACAGCCCTCCCCGGCCCTCCTCCGACCTCCGCCGCTCTCCCCTTTCCTCCTGTTGCTGCCCTACCCGGCCCTCCGCCACCGCCTCGACTCTGCCGCCGCCTGCCTCAGCTGCCCTGCCTCTACCACCGCCTACCTTCGCTGGACCACCGGACCATCGCCCTCTGCCTCTGCTGGACCGCCGCTCTTTGCTGCCGTAGGTATAAGCTTTCACCACTGTTTTCAATTAATACGATTAATACTTGATTATTTTGATGACACCATGCTGATTATTTTATATTTTGAAAATATTTATAAGGTTAATAATTATTAAGTTAATAATTATTTATAATAGGATATAATGTAAAAAAAATTATACTGATGAAATTGTGTAGTGTTTGAATTATAAAAAATTGTGCAATTGTTTGGTGAAGGAAGCTTGCATCTTTGAGGGAATAGGTACTAAATGCAAATTGATATATTTTTTCAGAGATGGATCATATAAATTCTTTATTAAATGTAAAGAAGCAAAGTGGAGATGGAAAAGATAAAAAAAATCGATTGCTAAAGAAGGAGAATTTATGGATGGTTCATTATCAAAAAGAGGAAAATAATATCCGATGTATGAGCCTATTTTGATAGAAAATATGAGAAGAATTAAACATTTATTATTAGTCATTACTGTGAAAAGAAATTTGAGGGAGCAGGAAGTTATGTAACAACTTATTTATGGAGGCATGTTGAAGGAAAATGTCATAATTTCAAAATAAAGAGGACAAATAACATAAATGGTGATATTGTATAATAAATTTTCAAGATGGGAGTGAAAAAAGATGGAGAAAATAAAATAAAAGTATGGAAATTTGATCAAGGAAGGAGTAGATTAGAGTTGGTTAAAACAATTATCTTACATGAGTATTCATTTTTAATTATGGAACATGAATGATTTAAAAGGTGGGTTAATAACTTGCAACCATAATTTATGATGGTTTATAGGGGAATAATTACATGAGATAGTCTTCGAATTTATGAAAATGAGAAAAAAATGTGTAACTTGCAACTACAAGTTTATTGTATATTATGTTTTTTAATTTTTATAAAATATATTATTAGCATTAAAAATGTTTAAGGCATTATTTTATTGATATAAAATATTGGACATTCGGTTGGACAAAAAAATGTCAATGTTTGATTTGTTTAAATTCGGTCAAATTCGGTCGGTCATATTCGGTTGGACATACTTCGGATGTCAGTTGGACACAGACATTCGGATGTCCGTGCCCACCCCTACTTCTCCCTGCATGTTAATCAATTCTTATTTAGCTACGTGATACGGACATACCCGTACAAGGAAATTCACAATAATCAATTTATATTTAATAAAATTTAGATTGCATGATTCATTGAACAGGAAAATTTCTATTGGGAGTGTAAAAGTTACTAAATACGTGCGGGTGACAAGTGTCGGCAAACACTGGTAGAACATCAGATGACATTGGCAAGCTGCTGTCCGCGTCCGTCGCGAATTAGTTTAGACAAATTTTGCCCATGAGAATTATGTCCAGTTCGTCTGTCGATCATGGTAGTCGGTCATGTCCACGAACTGACCGGAAGTTTAAAAAAATAAAAAACACACGCACGTTTTAACCTTTCCACAATCTTCTCACTCGGCCATTATCATCCAACTCGGCTAACGTTCACCATCAAAGGCAGAACGTTTCTTCTCCGGCTACAGTCTCATCGTTGGCAGCAAGCCATTGAGATTATTTCCTGCCTCCCCCGGTCCTCTCTTTGTACCCTATTACCCAACTTGGCTTTACAATTTATCCATGGAATCGAGTCCAGGGGCAGCATTTGCTTCAAAGCCAACAACTGATCTAGCGGCGAGTTCTATTCCGGCGGCAACACCTGATTAAACAGTGGCAATACGTTCGATGACTGCAACTGGCTTGGCGCAAGCGGCTATCTCCTTGTCTAGAAGTAAGAGTAAGGGCAAGTGTGAACGGTGCTCCAAGGTTCGTTAAAGGCCGGTGGTCGAGCGGCACGAGAGGTAAAACAATCGCTGTTTCACCATATGTTTAATGTCTGATTTGTTGATTTACTCACCTCTATAGTTTATAAAATTAGAAAAATTAGTTATGATTTGCTAATTAGTATGTCATGACATTCTTAATGATTTGTTGATTACCGATTATATGACGACTTTGTGACTTAGATTAATGATTTGCCGATTAATGATTCTTATTTTAGTTAATTAAATTAATAATGAATTTTCAATTACTATGTTAATCAATTCTAATGTAGTCATGATTACTCTCTTATCAAGTTAGTCTTAATTATTTACTTTGATTTTGCTTTTACTTGATTAATTTTTACTTGATTGGTATGGTGATGATATTTACTTGCTATCAAATAAAAATATGCTGCTTTGTGAGTTCGTGATTTTGTGCGTGTGTGTACTTTTATTTTTAATTGTGGTTTCATTAGTTTAATATATATTTTTAATTTTTTTTGTTATTTATAAAGATTGATTAAGAAGGTAGTCACCAAATATAAATAAACAAAGTGCAGCAGGTGGCAAAGAAAAAGAAGTTGCAAAAGATGGAAAGTCTATAGATGACACACAGTTAAAGAAGAGAAATAAAATATCATCATGGACTTATTTTGAAAGAAATGTAGAGTGTGGAGCGTGGACTATTTGTCAATAATGTAAAAAGAAATTATGCGTTGTTGGGACTTATGGAACTACATATTGAAGGACATTGCCCCAAATTCAAATTAAAGAGGGCACAAGGCTAACTATGCGTTGTTGGGACTCCCAATAGCGATCAAATTAAACACAAGAGAATTAAACAAGTGTATAGAAGGGCAAATATAAATGAAAGCACAAGCACACAAGTAAGGGGAGGGAGAAGAAAGAAGACAAAGGATTTTTAAGAGGTTTCCAAATGATAGGTCCTTTCTTCTAGCCCACCAAGTCTTTTAATTGGATAAGTCTTTAAAGCTTCACTATGGCAAGTAACTTATACAACTTACTAGTTACAACAAGATTTCCTTTACAAGTACCATGTGTCAAAGAATCTTGTACTTATAAACCCTCCTTCTCAAGCACCCCTCAAGCATAAAGGAACTTGCACTCTTAAGCTTTTAGGAGCCTCCAACAAGCATTCATTCTCCAAAATCGAATACTAAGGAATTTTGTAAGCAACAAACCTTCCTTCTCAAACACCTTTCCAAGTGCCAAGGAATTTTACAACCAATTCTAAACACCCTTGGAGAAACTACCACCTTCAAGCTACACCTCCCTTCATAAGCTCACACCTTTAGCCTATGAAGTCTCCTCTCCAAAAACACTCCTCTAAGCAAGGTACATGCACACTCTCAACACCTTGAGAGTTTACAAAACAAGTTCAAGTATTTGAGCCCAACCTCATGTACACTATGTAACACCCCGTTTCGGCTCACCCGTGAACCGACCCGGAAATGTCACCGGCGACCGAACCGTTTGCTAATCTACTGGGTTCGGTTAAGCTGACCCGGATCTGCCCTCGACATCTTAAGATGGGAATGCAACCATGAAATGCATGAATGAGAACAATTGGGTTGTAACGCGATCCTACATGCATGTCATGACGTGCAAGCAAAACAAAACCATGCAACAAGCAAGAAATTTAAATAAAAATTCATTATTTTTTTACAAAAAAACAGACATAATTTCCCCTAAAAGTGCAATAGGGGCCAACTTGTCCACAACAAGGGTATGTAAATATTTTATCAAAATACGATAAAATATAACAATCTACCATGACATTCAATCATTATCTCATTTGTTTTCACCTGAGCCGAGTCTGAACTCCAAGGCTCCTTACTCATTCACATTTATCCGTTCATTTCGTAATAAGCAATTCATCCAGACAAGCACATCATAATTATCATTCACACAACATTAAAACACCATCATTATACATTACACGCGGCAGGTACATGTGTGAGCAGTTCCGTGCTGCTCCTCTGTAGTCCTGACAGCTTTCATCCTTCCCATTTCTCACCTACATATATAGACAAAAATCGTCAGTAACGAGTGTTACCAGCCCAGAAAATAACTAATATCAATCTGGCACAGGAGAGCAAACTCTCCTGTTAAATCAAAACTATATACTTCCTCAAGAACCCTCATCAGGGCACATATGGGAGTCGTCACCCTCGAGTCGACAACATCCCCTTTCCATATCATTCTCTTTCATTGGCCATTTCATCTATCTCTTCCGCGAAAATTCATTCTCATTTGTCTCAGCCCTCTACGCCCTCCATATTGCTCCTGGCCCTGAGTACAGGGGCCGAGTACTCTCAGGCATGCACCTTTAGTACCCTTTGAAACCACAAGTCTAGACATGCGTTGCATTGCAGTACCCGTGAACCTCCACACTTATCCGGGTTTGAGGAACTCAAAGGTGGAGTTGTCAGGATCCCTCGGGAATGAAACGACCTGTACACTATTTCAGAGCCCACTATCGACTCACGTGTGCCCGCTCGCGTAGCACGGTAGTCAGATTCCCTCATTCAATCTCTCACTGAAAACGTGAAAACTATGCATATATATAGGTCTGGGTTGGGATTTATATAATAGGCCCGAAGGCATCGTGAGCTGGATCTAAAGTTCGAAAATAAACTCGAGGGATCTCATCCTCGAGAGTTATTAATCCGAAAAAAATGTTGGCTAAATGGCCCGAATTAAGTGGGATCCGATAAAATGCCACTTAACACGTCCTGCATGTAATAAATCAAATACACAGTAGAATAGCGTAAAACAGAAAATGAGTCTTAAACGGACCTGGTAGAAGCTCCAATCGGGTCCTCGCACCTAGGCGGCGAGCTCCTATTCCGTACCTACACATCAAAACTAAATACTTACACCCGCTCATGATGCAGTCATACATCCTATATCACACATACATCCTTCACGCATTAATCAACACACATTAACCTATATCAATTCTAGCAAGTCTACTTAGGCTAGTTTGCATTAGATCATGATCATTACCTAGTTATCCTAATTAGTTTCTTAGCCTCCATTTTTAACACCACTCAATCAAACAAATTTCATATTTTATCCTTAATCAATTCTACATTTATACATATAATCATAACATGCAATTCACCAATCCTAGCATGCAATTCTAATAATCAATACTTTTAAATAATTAAGTTAAAATGAATTATACCTTGCATGATTCGTGGCTCAAATTCGGCACCCTATGGCATCCGAAGTTCGATAGGGTTCAATCGAGGGGATTCGGCGGAAGATCAGGTGATTTCCGACAAATTTCGGTGAATCGGATTTTTTGGCAACTTCCGGCGGTTTTTCGGCGACTGTTCTGACGGGGCAATCGGGGGTAAGGGTTATCACTGGCTTGGCGAGCTCGTCCCAATGGTGATGATGGCAAGGATGGCCGTGGTGGCAATGACCGTCGGCGGCGGCGTCGAGTTCGGTCGGGGCGGTCGATCGCTCCGACTAGGCCCACGACCAGCTTCAACGGCGACGCTAGGTAAGGGGGAAATGTCAGGGAGGTCAAGGGGGTGCTCGTTGGGGTCACGGCGGCGAATCGTTCCAGCGTCGTGGCGGCGAGACGGTGGCCGGGGTGGGTCGTGGTGGCACGTCCCAAAAAGCTCTAAACCAACATCTTCATAGCTCTAAACCTACATAAAGCTCAGTCCCAAAAATAATGCAAGATGTCATGCCATAGAATAGTTACGTAATGATGAATATGCTATGAAATTTATGACCAATAAGAAATTGGTATCTTAGAGTGAGTTAGATGTTGTCATTAATTGATTATACTTTTAAGCCCATGAGGTGACTATATTGTAAAAACTTACATCTCCTCGTAAATATAAGCATTATTTAGTCATCTCAAAAAGTAATTCATTAAAAGTGCAATGCAATGGGCTTAAGTTATCTCTTCAAAAGTGGTTAACCAAAGTTAAAAATCTATAGTCCATTCTCACTAATTAATAGAATCTTACCCCAATAGGTATTAGATATGAGATTAAGTTGAGGGGTCTAACAATCTACCCATCTTAGGGAATTTTGTTCTCAAAATTTCTACACTTAGCCCGTCGTTATCCCCTGCCCACATTCTTCTATAGCCTGTGATCAGCAACCTAGTCAATGTTCTTAATCCAGTCCCACCATCCAACACGGAATTAGGTTGTTCTAATACTATTTGTAACATTCTAGTCAAATATGCAACATAATAGGCCTAAGTCATTTCTTCAATTGCAGTTAACCAAAAATCAAAATTTATAGTCTATTCTCATTAATAAATAAAATATTAGCCCATAAGTATTAAATATGGGACTAAGATGATGGATCTCACATCCTTCATATTCATGCTTCTTTAATAGTTCATATTTATTGTATATATTTTAATAATCATCGATATATAGACCAAACATTAGTTTTAATACTTGCACATACTACGTCACTCTCTTTTGCCTTTTACATAGACATGTTAATAATCCTACTTTTGGTTTAAAAAGCCCATCTATTGTGCATGACCATGCTGCTTATAAAATCCACCAACTAGAAGAATAGATTGATTTTATTTTTTATGTAATGATATATATATATATATATATATCATATATACACACACACACACATATGTATATATAATGGATTGTGAGTATTAGTGTTGCCAACATGTTCAAGTAAATAAGGCACCCAACACAACCCAACCCTAAAATATTGGATTTGGTTTCATGTACCATATTAGGACTAGGTGAATGGATTCGGATTTTTATTAGTACCTACTTCATATCAGGTCTAGGTTTAGGTCTTAAAAGACCTGACCATATAAGGACCCAAACCCAAAAATATTTGTTTTTTGTTTTAAATTTTAGTTTCTTTATATACATATATATATATATATATATATATATATAGTATCTTCTAAAAGCAATTTAAAAGTAAAATACCTAAAGTACCCTTTATCAACTTATATAGTTAATTAGAATGAATATAGAACAAAAATTTACCACAATTATAGTTTTATTATTAAATAGCCAAAAATTCTCAAATTTAAAAGCATACTTTGAAATAATAAAAAAATGTTGAAAATTGATATAAAAATTACACATTGTTCAATAGTAAAATAAGAGTTTTCATTAAATATATTCCAATCATCAACACTCTCAAGAATGTATGTAACAAACTACTTGCAACTCTTCATTACAGTCAATGTCCAAGTTAACATTGTCGGTAAGAGATTCTTTGTCGGCAGAAGGTACATCAAACACATGCTTCATTTGCATTAAATATTTAAAAAATAAAGAAGGACACAGGCTGCCGCTAATTTTACCTGAGCCATGCAAGGGAATGGTGGCCTTCTATCTTATATGGTCAGCGGTTCTTTTAACACGCCAAATGTTTGCAGTATAGCTTTTTGAAGTAAATAATGATGATGGTTCAATAACTCTTTTGGATTTTGAGGTAGTGTACGAGAATCAAATTCCTACAAATGATACAGAACTCCATGAAATGGTGTTAAAAAATTATGCATATTTACATATTCAAGATTGACCAAATAAAATTTTCCTGCAAAGTTACACAAATGTAAGACAATTCAAATTATGTATAAAACCAAACAATTATGCATAATAATGTGTTAAGCCTTTTGGGCCCTCAAAAGAGTCTTGCAATAGGTGTCACATGTCTTTCTTAATCTAAAAGCTAGCTTAGGGAATAAGGCTTTCTCATTAGCTTATATATAATTACCAACACCCTCTACAATGTGGGATGAACCAAAATCATTATCGTCTAACAATCTCCCATTCATCAAACAGCATCCACCTGGCAACAATCTCCCCTTCATCAAATGGCATCCCACCTGGCAAACTCCCTAGGATAAATTGAAATCATCATCATTTGACAACCTCCCTTTCATCAAACGGCATCCACCTCGCAAACTCCCTGGGATAAACTGAAATCATCATCGTCTAACAATCTCTCCTTCATTAAATAGCATCCTACCGGCTAACTCCCCCTTCACGAGATAAATCTCCCCTTTATCAAATGACATCCCACTGGCAAACTCCCTGGGATAAATCAAAATCATCATCGTCTGACAATCTCCCCTTCATCAAACGACATCCCACTTGGCAAACTCACCCTTCATGGGATAAACTAAAATCAACATTGTCTGACAATTTCCCCTTCATCAAACGACATCCTACTTGGCAAACTGCCCCTTCATCAAATGACATCCATCTCCCCTTCATCAAATGGCATCCCACCTGGCAAACTCCCCTTTCAGTGAAAACCAGTCCTATGTGGACCATTGTGTGAACTAAGAAAAGTAAATAGTAAGGGCACATCCTTGTAAAAGAAATTACCAACCGCGGCTGTAAGAAGTGTCAATCGAGCAAATAGGGATATAAATGAGCCAATTGAGCACTACTTTATTCATGTCTAGTTTATTTTTCAAATAAAACTTGATTTTATATGATTTATATTTCTATAATTCGAGTTTGGGCTTGAGTGATTTGAAAATTTATTAGGAGTGTTCAAACTTATTTTATGTTTGATAAATAAGTTTTAAATTGAATCATT
This sequence comes from Piper betle, assembly GCA_033002965.1. Lineage (NCBI taxonomy): Eukaryota > Viridiplantae > Streptophyta > Magnoliopsida > Piperales > Piperaceae > Piper > Piper betle. Next base: position 55,240 of record JAURVB010013049.1, read on the forward strand.
CTTTGATGATTCCACAATTACAAATTTGGCTTTTACGGAAATTTTTTTGATTTACAAGAAGAATAATATTTTTAAAAAATATTATATAGCACCCAATGAAATTAAACTATCAAAACACATAAAAAATAAGTTGTTAAACATTAATTTGAACCAAGTTGAACATTTTTTAAAAGTTGAATGCATAGAATTCCAACTTCGAGCTGAATTGAGGCAAACATTCATATACTAATATACTTAAAATATATTTATTTTAAGTTGAGCTTTTACTTTTATTCGGGCTCTAAAGTAGCATGCCCAAATTTAAATCAAAATGAGCTGAATACATTATGCTCTAAAATTAGTTTGGCTTAAAAGGGTGGCCGTGGACAACCTAATGACCATGTCCGAAATATTTGTGACTAAATTTATTGGATCGAATATGACTGAATAAAAACAAATTAAATATGGCATTTATTCGTCCATCAGAATGACCGAACAGTTGATAAAAATTATTAATTAATGATATTTTTGATAATCTTTAGACTTTATTACTAAATTATCATTGAAAATTTTTAAACTTAGAAAACATCAACCTTAGATTTTGAACTTTTTCAAGTTAATGTAACATTTTTTTATCAAAATATTTAAAAAATAATAATTTGAATTTTTATGCTAATTGACATGAGAGAAGCTAAAAAAATGAAATAGATAATAATTATATGAATAAGGTATTATTATTTTTAGCAGAAAAATTAGCAATTATAATAAAAATAATAATTAAATCATACAATAAATATAGAATAAAAAGAAATTTTATCTTAACTACCATGTGAAAAATGTAGTAGAGGGAACGGAGAATACCTTGCCGATGTCCGAGCAAGACTACACACTAATATCAATCTGGCACAGGAGAGCAAACTCTCCTGTTGAATCAAAACCTTATACTTCCTCAAGAACTCTCATCAGGGCACATACGGGAGCCGTCGCCCTCGGGTCGACAGCGTCCCCCTATCTTTCTCATTCTCATACCTTGGCCATTTCTCTATCGCTTCTCGCATCAAATTTCATTCCTTACCGCCCTCTGCACCTTCCATATTACTCCTGGCCTTGAGCACAAAGGCCGAGCACTCTCAGGCAGTCGCCTTCAGTACCCTTTGAACCACAAGTCAAGACATGCGCTGCATTGCAGTACCCGTAAACCTCCACACTTCTCCGGGTTTGAGGAACTCAAAGGTGGAGTTGTCCGGATCCTTCGGGAACGAAGTGGGTTCTCCCCAGCTCCAGAGCCCGCTCTTCCAGGCACACGCCCTATCTGAAGACGTGGCCGCAAGTAACCCTCATTCCATCTCTCACCGAAAACACGAAAACTATATATATATAGGCCTGGGTTGGGATTTATACAATAGGCCTGAAGGCAACTTGAGCTGGATCTGAAGTTCTAAAACAAACTCGAGGGATCTCATCCTCGAGGGTTATTAATCCGAAAAAAGAACTATTGGCTAAATGGCCCGAGTTAAGTGGGATCCGATAAAACGCCACTTAACTCGTCCTGCACATGATAAATCAAATACACAATGGAGTAGCGTAAAAACAGAGAACGAGTCCTAAACGGACCTGGTAGAAGCTCCAAACGGGTCCACGCGCCTAGGTGGCGAGCTCCTACACCGTACCTACACAATCAAGCTAAAAACTAACGCCCGCATGATGAATCACACATCCTATAGTATGCACACACAATCAACACAATCACGCATCAATCAACACACATCAACCTATATCAATTCTAGCAAGTCTACTTAAGCTAATTTGCATTAGATCATGATCATTACCTAGTTACCCTAATTAGTTTCTTAGTCTCCATTTTTAACACCACTCAATCAAACAAATTTCATATTTTATCCTTAATCAAATCTACATTTATACATATTATTATAACACACAATTCACCAATCCTAGCATGCAATTCTAATAATCAATATTTTTAAATAATTAAATTAAAATAAATTATACCTCGCGTCGTCGAAAATCGGCGACGGGTAGGGTTTCCGTTTCGTGGCTCGAAACTCGAATTCGGCACCTAGCGGCGTCCGAAGTCCGATCAGATTGGACCAGGTGCGTTCGGCGGATGATCCGGCGAATTTCCCACGAATCCAATTTTCCGGCGGTTCCGGCGGTTTTCCGGCGAGTGTCGGCAGTTTTCTGGCGGTGATTCGGGACGGAGCAATCAGGGGTCTATCGGCACCAGCTCGACGAGCATGGTCCGATGGCGGTGTCAAACAAGGTAGCCGAGGCGGCGATGGCCGTCGGCGGCGGCGTTGAAAATGGGTGGCGGCGGCGGTGTGCTCCGATCGGGGCTCCGGCCAGCCTCGACGGCGGTCAGGAGGATGGGGGAAACGTCGGCAACGGCGAGGGGGTGGTTGTCGGGGTCACAGCGGCGGCGGCGCGGCCCGGACGGCGGCGAATCGACGAGGGAGGCATCGCGGCTTGTGGGGCGATTCCGGCGTCGTGGCAGCGCGACGGTGGCCGGGGTTGGTCGGGGCGGCACGGCGACGGCACGGCGGGGCGGGGCGGCGTTGATCGGCGGCCATGCTGTGTCGGCAGCGGTGGCGGCGGCAACGACAAGGGCGGCGCGGCTAGGGTTTGAGGAAGGTGTCGGGGAAGATGAAGAAGTGTTCTCAATGGCAAACTCGTAATTTAGTATCGACTCGATTCCGACTCGAGTCAAAATAATAACTAGTTCGAAATAAATTCTAAAAAATTCTAGAAAATTATGGGAAAATCACATAAAATAAAACAAACACAATAACATCAAAATGACATGCTCTATAACTAATAACCCACCTGAATATAATCAAACGCATCCTAATGCGTTATTCGGCCTAAAACTATTCTACGATAAAATAAAAATAACAATCAATACTGCATATCTCTACATACTTGATAACCCATTTTTCATTATCTTTTAGGCATTATCATCGTACATTTGAGCATACATAACCCTCATCGCTCATAACTCACAGCTGGTCTCAACTCAGCTCGCGGTCCATGAAGCTGACTCGACTCGAACCGACAGTTGAACCGACTGGTTCACTCCCGTAAAACTCTGACTCGAGTCACGGGTTTTACAATGTGCATTTTGTTCAGAGTATATAATGAGAGATGCGGAAGTGCCCCCATTGTATCAAGAATATGTGTGCAATAGGTGTGTTTATGTTTTCTTTCTAACATTCTCTTGTTGTTAATGGATGTAGAAATTTCATACCATAATCAATGTTAGTTTTTTCTATTTACCTATAAATTGTTATAATGGAACTAATTAAAATGTTGTTTTTTCTGTAAATGCAGTTGCCATGAAGAGAATAATATATTTTAAATAGCGATTTTTGATATGGTGAGTGGCTACTTTTTCAACGTCAACGTGATTTTTGTGGGTTTTTTCTATTTGTACAATTTAAATGTTCACTCATCTTATATGTCACTTGTTTCGTAAGGTTAAAGTTAATGATATTTCTTTGGATACAACAGATAAAAATGAGCTCAGATAAAATATTTAAAATATATGTATAGACGAAAATTATCAGATCAATACTCTTCGACACGTCAAGTACTCTACAATGATATGCCCGCACGACATGTATAATCCTTCAACTTCCAAGTCTCAAAGATAATCAGGAAGAGGAAGTACTAATTTATTCACCATGAAACATGAGTTGAGCTTCTTGATAGAATAAAACTTGAAACCAACAAAATGCTATGCAACCATATATAGGAGGGCTTACATGGCACAATATGGAGATCACCTTGTTGACACAAGGTTATGTGGAAGTTTGCCTCCATATTTTTTGGGGTCTTGCAGTGGTAGTGTATGGGATTGCCTATTGCAAAGTCAAGAAGAAGTTGCAACTCCCAGAGCTCTTAATGGAGATATGAGAGAGGGAAGACACATGGCATTGCGGACTTTGGAAGAAGGGAGACAACTAGTTGAAGACCGTCAGAAGCATTGTTTTATGCATGTTTGTTTTAAACATGCATGGTTTTACGTTATGTAGTACTTGGCGTGTCGAAGAGTATTGAACTGATAGTTATTGCCTGCAGAGAGATTTAAAAGTTTACTTGAGATCAAATATTTTATATTTTACGGTTTCATCTTTATCTATTTTGTCCAAAGGAATATCATTGATTTTAACCTAATGAAACAATGGACATATAAGATAAGTGAGCATCTGAATTGTAAAAATAGAAAAAACTTACAAAAATTACGTTGATATTGAAAAAGTGGCGCTGCTCCCCATATCAAATTTGTGCTTTTTTGGGAATATTTTTGGATTGGTGTTTTCTAGTATTAGAAATATTAGTGTGCTCTTTATGGCAACTTCATTTACAGTAAAAATAACATTTAAATGAGTTATGTTATAACAATTTATAAGTGAATAGTAAAAAAAATCAACGTTGATTATGGTATGAAATTTCTACATTTATTAATGGCAAGAGAATGGTAGAAAAAAATATAAAGACACTTATTGCACACATTTCTGGTCTACATTTCTTATCTCCCTATTTCTTCGGACAAATTTACACATCTCATCTTCTTCCCTTTTTTCTTCTAAGAAGCATATGTGCGTATGTGTATGAGTGTTGTGAGTAAAGCAACGCCTATATGAGTGTTGTAAAGTTGTAAAATATATTGTAAAATTTCCCACCTCATAAATAAAAGTTTGGACTTCTTGGACATCGTTCCTTGGACTACAGAACACCCCTCAATTATTACTCGAGGTGGATTTACTTTTTTGCATTCGGATATTACCGGAACCCTTCATACTTTGGGGTGGATTATATACTTTCAATAATGCCTTAATATTCAATATAGTCTTTTATTACAACTTCTTATCTATTAAAGATTCCACTTAATCTGAGTGGAGGTCAAATTTATGTTCTATGATATTGTGAATATTTTATTTTGTCTTTTTTATCTGTGTTTAATATATTTGTTGAGATCTGATATCCGTTTACTTGTGTTATATTTTCTCATATCTCTTATTAGGTGTTCTTATCATAGAGGTAGAGTTTTGTTAAAATTAAAATTAGTCTAACTAGGGTTTCATAGCTAAGTATTGGGCAAAGTTTCAGCTTATATATATATATATATATATATATATATATATATATATTTCTATCGGTCATCAATATTTGTTTGATAAATATCCATATTGGTATCTTTGACGTTCATGATTAAGTCTTTTTCTAATGTTATGTCAAGATGTTGTAACATGGAGTTTGGTAATTGTTTTTTATTATGTGGGGTTATAACCTCTAACTTGTACATAATGAAATGTTTGTTGAATGGGCGGATTATTTCATGTTGTTTTCAATCATATTCAGCATGATGATTCCCTACCAACAAAGAAGCCTCAAAATGACTCCTTGCTGGCTCAAGTTTTGGTTCCATTTTTTGCTAGAATATTATTGTTATTATGCTTGCCACTCACTTATTGCTCTCATTAGTTGGATAGATATTTTGTCCTTCTCAAACTTTTATCTAATTGCATGATGTCTTCTAATCATACGACTAAAATAATGTGTTTGTGTTCATTTATGCACAATTCATTTGTATCTAGCTTTTGGTGGTGAATGTTTTTGCAAGCACAAATGTGTTATGTGTGTTGCTAGTGCATTGAGGAAATTGCTCTAGGTTATAAAAACAGATGTTCACTTGCCTACATGAAATTGTTAGAATGTGCAATTTGCTAAATCTAGTATGTGGCATGCGTTTGTGTTGGGGAGTTTTTTATTTTGCTTAATTATTTTAAAAAAACACATTGATTCAATTCAAAATAAAGAGCATCTGATTCAAAGAATTGGAATTTCAGGACAGGAAATTTAAGCTAGATAATGTGTGGAGAAGGGTGGGTCTTGAAAATTGTTTTAGTTTGTTAGTAAAATGTATTCTTTGAAAAATAAGAAATAAATTATTTTTCATCTTCACCTTCTTTTGCCTAATCCCAAATAATTAGGGTTGAGTATGTGGTCTAGGATCCACGTGAGAAAACATGAAAATTTTTTACAATTTTCGTGACACTAGCCTTCTCTATTTATTTGGAGTAAGACAAACAATATATAAAATCAAGTAATATAGTGCTAGAAATCAAGTAAAAGATTATTGAGGAAAGTTTTCCATTTGCCATTCTGGTTTTATGTTATCACCTAAATGTAAAAAGATTGTATATATATGAGAGGATTATATTTCTCATCAAAATTTTGAGTTAAAAATCAAGTTATCCACAAAAAACCTGTGGGATATCGGTGTGCTATTATGTATTCTATTCTACCGATCATATATCTTTGGTGTTTATGCCACATTCTTGTACATTATAATTTTTGGAATTTTTTTTTCTTTTTATTTTTTCAAATAATCTTTTATTAAGAAGAGAAGATGGAACACCTATGTGCTTGTAGAAGTTAGCTTTTGTTTTGATGTGTTGTACTGAGCTATGTTTGATAGTTTAATATGTACTATTTTGTCAAGTTGGTCAGTTATGAAATGAACTACAAATTTTCATAGCATGAGAGCCCATCACAATTGTGAATGGAAGAGGTATATCAGAGAATAATTTGGTTTCATTTTATTTATAGTGTAGCTTAGCTTCTTTCACGGGTTTTTTTGAGACAAGCTAACGTTCATTTGTTTGATGCATACCAATATGAATATAGAGGCGAATAGTTGATGCACCCATCCTTATAGTTACCGGTTGGTGAAATATAAAATATATGTGCTATATTTGATCATCACATCAGTCTAGTTGCTTGTTTTCTTCTACTAATTATAAATGTTGGAGTGTAGATTGCTTGTTTTGTGCCTTTTATAGACTGGTGTATTTTGTTATTTCTTTAGAGTGGATGCTGACTTCATTTTATGTTTTATTGTTAATGAAAGCTGTTGGTGCTATATCTACAAATATTTCATAATGGCATTGATTGAACACGCCTTTTAGTCGTGGACTCTCTTGCATATAAAAATTTATGTTTTCCATGCATGGGCGAGGTAGTTTGTTTTTAAATTCAATGTATATGCTTGGTGGCTATATCTATGGGTCAATGTGTGCATGTGTCTGATTTTTCTTACCATTCTATGATGTATTGTGCTCGTGAGTTCAGACTCTATATTATGATATCTATTTTTTTATGTAGGTTCAAGATCATATCAGGTTGCAGTGATCATTGTTGCTGGTAGAGTTGTTTTATACGGTTACATTTGGTGGACGGTAATAATTTTGTCTTCTGTATAATGGCACATTATTCTGATCCATTAGATGGTGTGTTTGGATGACATTAATCTGAGCTCTTAAATGTCGGGAAAATTTTGGTTCATACAATGCCTTGTGTTTTTTTCTCAATCTTCCTTCACTTGTGAGTGTCGTCACTACAAAATATATATGTATGAGCTGTCAAAGCTGTCATCTTATTTTATGAAGCTGTTGCTGTTAAGTTTATTAGTTGCTAACAAAGTTTGGCAACCCTGTTCACAATTTATTTTTTTCCCGCTATTAACGGAAGCCAACAATATCCGCTCCTGCATTATCTACGCATTATCTACGGGTAATTGCCAAAAAACAATGGATATGAAAACTTGGAACATATTTATTGAATCATCGGAAGAACACCTAACTAATTCATCTTAATTCTCGACAATGCAAAGCACTAATTTAAATTAGGTTCCAAAGTGAATGCTTCTTTGTTTTGTTAGTGACGACTAGCCTATGACTAGCAAAGACACCCGCTGAACGCGAAGAGAATATTAACAAAATAAAAATTTTGTTAGACGTGATTAAACAAAAATAAGTTAATAACACAAACACAGAAATTTAAACAGGCAATATTCTTTTAACTCCTCGTTAGCACATACATCATAAATTTCAAAGGAAAACATATAAAAACGATTTTTTTGAAGAAGCCTTTTTCGTAAAAAAAATACAGATTATTAAAGGAATGCATTGCAAAGATGATGTATTGACAAAAATATTAAGAAATTGCAGGCACAATTAAAAAAATTTTTAATAACACTACTACACAAAATTAATTTTTTTGGCTTTTGAAATAACAGACTTTATAAATTTAATAGAGGAAATATATAAAAAATATTTGTAATATTTAAGAGTCAATTACTTATGGGAGGTACTAAATTTCGTTTATTATCTATGTGAGGAATATCATATATTATCTATGGGGGAAAGGGTGTACCATATTTTTATAAATGCTTAAAATGATTTTACCAAAGAGGGTAGTATGTTCAAGAACAGGTTTAAGTGGATGGGTTGGTCTAACTTTAAAAGAAAATCAAAACAAAAAACCCCAAACCACCGTCGGGTTTATATGGTTGAAAAAAATTAATTATTTTTTTATGGTTGGCTTTTAAGGATACCCCTAGAAGCATTAAGTTTTTTTGTCTGCCACAGCTAATGAGTCATCACCGTCGCTCTGCCAAAGCATCATTACTGTCGCCATGCCTTTGCCACCAGCATGTCATCGCCACTGGCTTCCCCTTACTCTTCTCGGTGATTAGTGATTAAGTTATCTTCTTGTCGTTGCCTTTGTTTGTCACCATTAGCACCACTCCCTCTCCCTTTGAGTGATTGTTGTCATAAGTACCCAATCAAGTCAACAAAGCCCTTTCTTTGCTATCCTATGACATCCTCTTTCAAATTCATGTTGAGATTTTTTTTGTTTTAGTGTTGTTTTACTTTCCTTGCAACAAGTATGTCCATTTTAAAATTATGTTCGACAAACACTATTATTCTTACATGAGGCATTGTTTATCTTTAGAAGCGTGATCATCATCAATGTCATTTACTGGTCTATTAATGGCATGACAATAACGAGTACTTATGCATCAATACGCTTACTTAAGATGTTTTCTTTATTTATTGTTGTTGTCATTTCAATATCGGTTGACCGGAGAACATGAATTTAAAATTTTCCCTCTTTTGTTGTTTGTTATATTTTATATATGCTTTATCGATGATGAAAAGTGTAAAACGTGTATAACTATTGAGTTGATTTAGTGTACAATTTTTACTTTATAATGTACTATTGTTTCATGGTTTAATTCTTTAACTTATAAATTTAATTAATTTCATATTTTAGTATATAAAGAATTTTATAAAGAGAATATAGAGAGAGACTAGATCATGGTTTTATTTTCTAAAATCTAATTTAATGCTGAGTATATTGCAACTTTTATCAAATTTTCTACCATGGATGCCATTAATGATATTGTATATGTCATTAATAGTATTAATGCGCTATATAAAATGTATTTTATGATTGATAAGACGATAAAGATGTCATTAATAATGGTAAAATAAGGAAAATGTATTTAATTTCTTACATAAATATTATTTTGTGCTACAATATTGTTTAATAAACTAGTTCAGAATTTTTGTTATTAGTGTGTGTGTCTATATATATATATACATTAATGAAATGTACTATCTATATATATATCATTAAATAAAAATTATAAGTTGTGTAATGACTATATAATTGTATCAAGTTCAAAACATTAATAATTATCGACTACACTAATAATTATAATTACACAAGTAGTAATTGTTATAAATCACATTTCATAAAATGTGTATATTAAATTAATTACACTTTTGATATATTTTTATAAAGCATACTAATTATTTTAATTGGTAATAAAGGTGGAATTTATTAAAATGTGAAAAAAATTCTCTTATTTTAGCGTGGAACATATATTAGTATCCTTACTTCTTAGAATTGTAATTAGTTGCATTTTATAAACCTCATAAATGTCATTAATAAACTTTTAATATAATCGATAATATATTTTTTGTACTATAAGTTACATATATTATATGTCTATTTTGAATTATTTTACATATATTTATAAATAAATAGTTATATTACTTGTCATATTGAAAATAAATAACATTTATGATATGTTACGATAAGAGTATGTGTTGACACTTTTAATAATGATGAAACTTTTAAACAAATTCATTCGGATATGATATTTTATTAAACAATATTGATGGAACAAGCTAAGTACATATCAAAGCAAATTTTAACTGTTAATATTTCTTACAGAATTAAAATGGGAAATTTTATATAATATTTTTGGGTGGCTACCCTAACCTTTGAGCCAGCACCTATGAGTTGTTCCAACTGCTTTCTCACCATCAGACTAAATATTTTTATTACATTGAAGAGAGTAAGAGCTATTAAACAAGCAACCCAACTTCTGGAAACAATGCTTTAAATCATGTAAGATCATTGTCGATGACATTTTAATTAAAAGATGTTAAGAACCTGTGTGATGATGAAAAGTGTGAAACGTGTATAACTAGTTGAATTAATTTAGTGTAAAATTTTTATTATGCTCTTTATAATGTAGGATTGTTTTACAATCTAATTCTTTTAACTTATAAATTTAGTTAATTTGATATGTTAGTATAGACATAATTTTGAACATGGAGAGAGACTTGATCATCATTTTATTTTTGAAAATCTAATTTTAAAACTGAGTAAATTGTAACTTTTATTAAATTTTGAAAATCTAATTTTAAAACTGAGTAAATTGTAACTTTTATTAAATTTTCTACCACGGATGCCATTTACGATATTGTATATGTCGTTGATAGTATTCATGCACTTTATAAAATGTCTTTTATAATTGATAAGACGATAAAAATGTCATTAATAATGGAAAAATAAGGGAAATGTATTTAATTTCTTACGTAAATATTATTTTTTACTACAATATTGTTTAATAAATTAGTTTAGAATTATTGTCATTAGAATATATATATATATATATATATATATATATACATATATATAGGTGTGTGTCATAAATAACATGTACTTTTTTCCCAAATTTTATAAGATGAAAATTACAAGATGTGTAATGACTATATAATCTTATAAAATTCAAAACATTAATAATTATCGACTATAAAAATAATTATAATTATACAACTAGTAATATTATAAATGACATTTCGTAAAATATGTATATCTAATTAATAATACTTTTAATATATTTTTATAAATCATATTAATTATTTTAACTAGTAATAAAAGTGGAATTTATTAAAATGTAAAGAAAGTTTTTCTCCTGTTTTATCGTGGAATATATAATAGTTTCCTTACATTTTATAATTAAGATTGGCGACATTTTATTAATGAACTTTTAAGGAAAGATTTTAATGGATAAATTGGAATTTATAAGGAATTTACTGATGGGAAAAGGAACAATCTTCTATGTATAACCTCTTTAGATAGTCGTAATATAATTTGTATAAATTTAAAAAAGATACAATATGCAAACATAACATAAAGATAATGTATGAGTATCTATTTTTTGTAAATTTGTATCTTCTCTAAGGAGTGAGCAAAATCCCCTTAAAGCAAATCTAAAGAAAAAAATCTTTTCCAAATTTTATTATAAATAGATATTAACTAATCCTTATACATCAGATAATCTATAACAACTTTTTTTAACAAATTATCCAAGCAAATTCTACCGATGCCATTTTTTTCATTGCAATTTATTTAAATGAAGACAACCACTGGTAACTTATTTTGATTCCATATTATTTTTATTTAAAATTGATTTATTAATCTTTATTAATTTATGTTTGTTCTCCATAATTTGCATTTTAATTGATATTCAAAAAATAATTTTCCAAATACATACTTATTATCTTAATTTTATGATTTGAGTGCCCAAATTTCTTCTATCATAAATTTCCACAAATAGCGCAGAATTTAGGGTGGAAATTGCACCTCATGCATTCACTAGTTCATAGTTATACACTTCAAGTTTGGATGCTAAGAAATTTTGTTTAACACGTACCAACAGCTGAAAACTTCACAAAAGTATACAAGTTTCAGAAAAAATGATTGCTTTGTTTACAATCGTATTGCGTTGCATATGTCACCTCGAGACAGACAAGATCAAAGACAATTAATGCACTTATGGATGTAGTTGATGTACATTTCAACCCATTTGATAATACAAAGTTTTTTTGTCTTCTTTTATTGTTTTAGAATATACATGGTTACAAACTCTTTAATTTACATGTATTTTCATAATATAGTAGCAATTTGTGAATTTTTAATGTATAAATAATGATAATTCCATGATGTAGTGTTACATTTGAATCACATAAAAAGGTGTTTATAATATCAAATATTTAAGCTTTATTTGATCAGGATGCTAATTATAACCATTGATATTTACTATTTTTTGAAAAAAAATGAGTGTAAAAATTATCTTCTGAATTAAGCTCGAATGTATGTCACTCATATATATCTCAGGTACCTATTTGAATTATATATCTGTAAAAACACATGCAAAAAATAAATATTTGTAATAATTATGACATCATATACAACAAAACATATAAAATACAGTGTTAAATATTTCATAGATATATTAATAAAGAAAATATAACTTTTAAACGGTGTTGAACATATATTTTGGGTCGGGTCATTGGAGTGTACCACTTTAGGTCCGAGTTGGACTCTTATCTAAATTATTTAAATTAACATAAATACTTTTTTCAAGTTAGGGTTTTACGAACTTAGACTCTATTGCGATGGATCCTTGGGCACGTTGAGCTTAGCATTGCTTAGTTCGAATTCACCTTTATTGACGTTGGGTTAGAATCTAATTAATATTCGAGTAGTTTGATTCATATCTACTGAAACACTTATTTTGTACAATATATCACAAAATAAAATAATTATGAATAAAAAATAATATTACCATGCATATATTTATTCAAACTTGTTAATATATCATGTTCTTTGAACCAATGATTTTTTCAGTGGACACCAAATCAAATTTAACTCAATCGAGTTTCCAAGAGCTATAAACCAAATTCAACTAGTAGCATCCCCCATACATGCCTTTTATATCTTTCAATTTTCATTAATTTTTAATAACATATACTCAAAAATTTTATTCTCTTATAAATTTTGAGTTTTGAGCCAAATTGAACCGATCAAAGAAACCGCAAAAATCTAGATATACCTTTGTTAGTCCGACGCTAGAGAAGTAGGCGTATTTCCTTTTTTTTCCTGATTTTATTTTCTTTTTTTTTATATTACCGGAACTACCATTATTTGCTCCACCCCTCAAACCCTCTCTCCACCTTCGTGCTCCACCAGAATCGCCGAAAGCTCAACTCGGCCGTCGCGGCCGCCCGCCGGATCCTCTCCGGCGAAGGGTCTGAGGTGGTAGGGGGCCGACCTGGCGTCGGCCGCATCGAGTGGCGCGATTTTAGCGGCGCTTGATGACCGGTCGTTGCCAGAGGTGGGGGTTGTATCTTTGCCAATGTCCATGGCAGTCGGGATTGGGAAGGTCGCTATACTCATCGGAGTAGGTCACTGTTAGACTTTTTCAGTGACATGCAAGTATACACGGTCGAAACAAGTAGTATGATGATAAATTAGAGTATCGTTCCCACAGAGAGATGAATTTTCTATAATTAATTAAAGAAAATAATATTAAGAGAAAAATAGAAATAATTGACTTAAAGAAATCTAAATAATAACTTAAATAAAAAGCGGAGTTAAAATTATAAAACTCGTTCTAGAGTCGAATTTCCCTTAACATTAATTTAATCTTCATCAAATCTTACTCTTATCTTTTATTCCCTCGGATTGTCGATCTAGGATAATTATATGACATGGTGGCTCCCGCTCCTTCATGCTTCTATTATTTTGCCTCAATTTCTACCTCCCGGTGATAATTGATTAATCAACAAAATAATGCATTAAGAATTGCCTTACAATCGCATACGGTGTTGTGTATCTCCCGACCACAACGACAAACAAGTCAAAAGACTTGTCGTATGATGAATTATCAATGACTAATCTAATTAATTTCTCCCGAAATCTAATTAAACCTCATGATCTAAGAAATAGGTGATCAATCTACTCTTAGCATTTAGAATATGATAATTCAAACAATCCAATTGAATAAAAGAGTAAGAGCTCGAAATAAATTCAATTAAATCATGTTAAGTTTCATTCTTCTCTAGAACGAAATATAAAACTACTCCATAATAAAAATAGAAAACAATATAAAGCAATATAAAGAAGAAACTAACTTTTATTACGAAAGAGAAAGAAATTACAAAAACTAAAACTACTTCTTCTACTACAATCTGAAGCCAAGAGATGAGATATGATCAACAACAAATGACCACCCCTTTATATAGAAGTGGAGATACAAGAATTCGAAGAGGGTGTTCACAAATCGACGTAATCTAATTAATTATAATGTCCCTTTAAGTTTCCAACTGTTCGACTCCATTGAACACCATACATTGTAGCCATTGGGTGGCGCCAAGTGTCATGACCAATCAAATCCAAAGCTTAATTTATTCATCTTTTTCTGCATTAAAACATCAAAGTTAAGCATATATAATAAAATATTAATTAACTAAAATAATAAAGTAAAATATTACTTAATTAATAATGTTTATACCCGAGAAGTACAAAATCATATTAAAAACCTGGGTAAATATTGTATATTTTAAACACTTAACAGTCACCTCTCTGTTCTACTGCTTTCTCTGCATGTTTTTGTTCCGTGTGGTTTGGATTGTTTTTTTATGGTTTGTGTTGGTTGTTGTATGAGATTTCGATCATTCTAGAAACTGTTGATTTGTGTGTTTTCTTTTGGTCGGTGTATGTGCAGTGTTGAAACATGAATGTAGCTGTTGTTGGAATCGGAGGTTGAAATCTGAATTTAGGTAAAATTTAGGTGAAATAGGGATATGTGTTTGTTTTTTGTCAGAAGAATGATTGAAATGAGCTAATGTCTTGGATTATTGTAGGAAACAGTTGATTTTTCAAACTTGGTTCATTTGTGTAGGGTGTTGCCTCATGGATTTAGTTCTTTTTGGAGTTGGATTATGAACTTTGAATTTAGGTGAAATAGGGATTTGTGTTTGTTTTCCAGAAAAATAATTGATATGGTGCTGATGGTTTGGATTATTGAAGGAAACTGTTGATTTTTCAAACTTTTGCTGCATTTGCGCTAGTGTCCTGCTTCATGAATGTAGCTGTTATTGGAGTCGGAGGTTGAAATCTCAATTTAGGTAAAAGTTGAAGTGAAATAGGAATTTGTGTTTGTTTAAAAAAAGAAAATTGAAATGAGTTAAAGGTTTGGATTATTGTTAAAAACAGTTGAGTTTTTGAAAAATTTGGTCAATTTGTGAAGAGTGTTGGCTTATGATTGTAGCTTATGTTGGAGTTGAAGGTCGAAATCTGAAATTCGTTGAAATTTAAGTGAAAAATGGATTTGTGACTGTTTTCTAGAAAAATAATTGAAATGAGCTGGTGGTTTTTATGTGTTTAGTCTTGGTTTGTGGCAAATCTTTTCTTTGTAATTGTTTGTGGTTGTACAAAGTGGGGTTATTTACTCGTCCGGAATGAAACTACCATTTCCCTTGATGCACAAATTTTGCAACCACAGCATTTGTTTGTCACTTTTATAGTCACAATCACTGCAGTTGATTTATCTGCTAATTCTGATCGAAATTTTGTTTTGTGGTGCCCGTCCTGGTTGCAGCAATCAGCTTAAGCATTGTAGTGATTGGGGTTAGAGATGCAATTCCCAAATATTACTTACTTGTATTTTGTATTCGGTTAATTTTACTGGGGGACAGATCTATGTTTGTTCAAGATCAGAAGACAATTCATTTTCTTTTATATTAGTTCAATCTAACTTTCTTTTCCCTATTATGCATCATGAGACATTGGGGATTACATCTCTTTATAGGAATGTTTTTAGGAATGCACATTGGTCTTCTTTACACCTGTCTATTCATGTCAAATCTGCTCAATAAAATTATCCCTTACTATGTTTGTTTCATATATTATCTTAACTATACTCATTTAATAAAATGCTCACTTTGTTCCTGTCATTTTATCAATTGCGTATTTTTTTCCCTACAGGAATAGTTGTGTCCATGGCATCTAGTGGCATGAAGTCTGATTTCTTCTCTAAAACTGTCAAGGTATTGCCAATTCAAAATTCTCTATTTTCTTTTTTTTAGAAATTGGCTCAGGTTTACTTAGTAGTTATTCAGTGATGATATTTGATGATAATTACTAATTGAGTGATGAATGGTTGTTAAAAGCGACTTGATGCTAAGTATTGGGCAAAGTTTCGGCTTATATATATATATATATATCCATATTTGCTTGATAAATATCCATATTGGTATCTTTGAATGGACGTGCATGATTAAGTCTAACTTGGTAGCTGTTTTTTATTATGTGGCGTTAGAACCTTTAACTTGTATATAATGAAATGTCTATTGAATGGGCGGATTATTTCAGTTGAATGGGCTATAGATAATAACTGCTGCTAGATTGCCATACTTTGATGGTGATTGCTTTCCAGGGGCTATAGATGAAAGACATGAATGATGAAAAACAAGAGAAACTGCCACACCTTAGCAGGAGAGCCAGGAAAGCCTTAAATCATGCTGCAGATTCATGCGAACGTGTGAACCTCAACGATGTCTTGGTGATGCAAAAGATGCAATTTCTTGCCTATTTGTGGAAATTTAAGCTAATACCCACAAAAATTTTAAGATGAACTGACTGTAGAACTAATTTTCTCTGCAAGAAAACGGGGCTTCAATGTTTGGAAATATTGATATTGAATTATCTTCATGAAAATTTTCATGTCCATTAGGGATATTTTCATCACTTAAGCATATGTTTTCTTGTAGTATGTGATAGATTGATGATAGATTCTTATAAAAAACCAAAAAAATGTTTTTAGTTTTCACTTTCATCTTACAGGTTTTTTTGCTTCTTGCCAAATTAGAAAAATAATTCAAGAGAAGAAGTGTCAAATTTTAGCGCATCTGTGACCACTTTGTGCATTTTGCTTTGTGTATATAATAGCGCAGGAGAGAGGTGGAAGTGTTCCCATTATATCAAAAACATGTGCAAGAGGTGTGTTTATGTTTTCTTTCTACTATTTTCTTGTTGTTAATAAATGTAGAAATTTCCTACCATAATCAACATTAGTTTTTTTTTTACTATTCACCAATAACTTGTTATGACTAAACTCATTCAAATGTTGTTTTTTCTGTAAATACAGTTGTCATGAAGAGCACACTAATATTTTTAATAGTGGGAAGCAACCCAAAATATTATCAAAAAGCACAAATTTGATATGGTGAATAGTCACTTTTTCAATGTCAACAAGATTTTTGTAGGTTTTGTATAATTATAAAATTTAAATGCTCACTTATCTTATATTTTACTTATTTCATCATGTTACATGTTACTTATTTCATGATGTTAAAGTCAATGATATTCCTTTGGACACAATAGATAAAGATGAGACCGTGCAGCGTGAAATATTTGATCAAAGACAAAAATTTTTAAATCTATGTACTGACAAAAACTATCAGTTCAATACTCTTCAACACATTAAGTACTCTACAATGATGTACGTGCATGACATGTATAATCCTCCAACTTCCAAGTCTCAAGATAATCTGAAGAGGAGGAGGTACTAATTTATTGGCCATGAAACATAAGTTGAGCTTCTTGACAGAATCTATTTGGAGGAGGTTTTTGTTTTTATTCATTGTACGTGGCAGTGGAGTGTGTGGATAGTGTTTTTGTTATGCTGTGTTGATTGACTGTTTCGGCGGATGTGATGTTAGTGTGCTTATAATGGTATATATGTAGATGTAGATTTATATTCTTAGCTTCTAAGAATTTGACAAAAGAATCAGGTTTAATTGTGGGGATTGGGGATTTCTGGTGTCCATCAGACAAACATGAAGAATTTATTTTAAACAAGAGACATGAATCCATTCCATCATTCCAACATGATCTGCAGTTCCACATCTAGGTCCCCAACCCAGCCCACGATAAGGTGGAAGGAGAAGAAAAGAAGAGGAGCATCCAGCTCTACGAAATTTTAAATTTATTTTGTAATTATGGTTTGGAGGCTTGCTAACCGTGTTGATCTCACTGTATATTCAGTTTTTGTTGTAACAATTCTCTATGCACGCCAATGCAGGGCAAGTATATTCCTGCTGTATTCTTGCTTCATATCGTTTTAAATTCAATTACTTTTTTATGTCTAGTCTTTGTATTACAATGTTACTACGTTCTGGAGTGAGATTATTTGCATCATTATATGTATTTTTTTATTGTTTGTGTTTATGATATCTATAATATTTTATTTTGTAAAACTGTCATGATTTCCTCTTAGGGCCTCAAGCACAGTGTCTTTGAGATATCCTTGGCTGATCTTCAAAATGATGAGGTTCAATCCTACAGGAAAATCTGCCTTTGTGCTGAGGATGTTCAAGGACGAAATGCGCTGACCAACTTTTGGGTAAGAGTTTTTTTTAAAAAAAGAAAAAAAATCATTTGCTTTGAATTTATTGTGTTTTATATTTGCTTGTGGGCTGACCTCTTTTTGGTTCTCTAGGGCGTGAACTTCACCACTGACAAACTCAGATCCTTAGTTCGCAAATGGCAAACCTTGATTGAGGCCCATGTCGATGTGAAGACCACTGATAGTTACACTCTTCGGATGTTCTGCATTGGTTTCGCCAGGAGACAACCGAACCAGGTTAAACGTACTTGCTTTCTCAGACCAGTCAGATTAGACAGGTGCATATTTTTCTTTCATATTGTTTCTAGCTCCTTTATGTGCCATTACATATATAGCAAAACGATTGCAAATGACGAGCGATATGTTATTCTTAGATCTGCCGTAAGATGAGGGAGATCATGATCAGTCGAGCAACTTCCTGTGACCTCAAGGAGCTCGTGAATAAGTTTATTCCCGAGGTTATTGGCAAGGAAATGGAGAAAGCAAGTACAAGCATCTATCCGCTTCAAAATGTGTTCATCCGCAAAGTTAAGATCTTGAAGGCTCCAAAGTTTGATATTGGAAAGCTCATGGAGGTAATATGCTGTGCAGTTAGTCCACTATGATCGGAGTTGATGCAGTTATATTAATTTCTTGTCTCTCTGTGCTTTTATTTCTGCTATAGGTGCATAGTGACTACACTGAAGATATTGGCGTGAAGGTTGATAGGCCCGCAGAAGATGTGCCAATGGAAGGGACAGTAATGGTTGGAGCTTGAACGCTTTTGCAGATATGAGGACCTATTATTTCATTTGTCTTACCTTACCATTTTTTATTTTCAAGCTTTTGCTAGACAAATCTGCTTTGTTACCAAATTTTTGTTCGTTTGCTTTATGAGAAAAGTAGTGGGTACATGTTTTTGCAGTAGGCTGTACTCTAGCTAAGATGAACAAGTTGAACAATCTGCATCTTGTGATTGGTGAAGTATCCTGTATATTGTTGAATTTCTACTAACTTGTTATCATTATTGCTATTTAGTCTGATTCGTTCCATGTTCTCCATGAATACCGATAAGAGTAATGGTTCTATGGTTTTGTTTGAAAATTACCAATTTGGCCATCGTTTTGTGGACTAGTGTGGAATCTAAAGTGTGTTAGTTGCTAACAAAAGTCTGGCGAACCTTTTCACCATTTATTTTTTCCCATGTTAACGGAAGCTCGGGAGTCTCTGCCAACAATATCCTCCTCCTGCATTGTCTACGGGTGGTAATTGCCAAAAAATCAATGGATATGGAAACATGGAACATATTTATTGCATCATCGGAAGAACACCTAACTGTTGCTACGCCTCCGCCACCAGCACATCATCGCCACCAGCATCCCCCTTCTCTTCTCAGTGTTTAGTGATTAAGTCATCTTCTAGTCGTTGCCTGTGTTCGTCACCATGAGCACCATTCCCTCTCATTTTGAGTGATTGTTGTTGTCATTACAATTACGGTTGATTGGAGGACATAGAATTTAAAATTTTTCCTATTTTGTTGTTGGTTATATTTTATATATGCTTCATCGATGATGAAAAGTGTGAAACGTTTATAATTAGTTGAGTTGATTTAGTGTAAAATTTTTATTACACACTTAATAATGTAGTATTGTTTCATAATCTAATCTTTAATTTATAAATTTAATTAATTTCATATTTTAGTATAAAATGAATTTTATAAAGACAACGTGGAGAGAGACTAGAACATGGTTTTATTTTCTAAATCTAATTTTAAAAACGAGTAAATTGTAGCTTTTATCAAATTTTCTACCATGGATGCATTGATGATATTGTATATGTCATTGATAGAATTCATGCGCTTTATAAAATGTCTTTTATAATTGATACGATAAAGATGTCATTAATAATGGTAAAATAATTAAATTGTATTTAATTTTGTAAATATTATTTTATGCTATAATATTGTTTAATAAATTACTTCAACTAGCAGCCAGATCAAACTCTCTATGAGATTCATAGTTGCATTACTTATAGCTTCCTTGTTCATAAACAAAGTGAATTTGGAATTTCCTATCTAATAGAAAATGATCATGTGATCCTAATACTGTTGTTCATCATTTTTATCTAAAATTTTTTATAAAAAATAGAATACCTACGCATCCGGGAATAAACAATTAATCTCTATTAATAGACCTGCTAAATAACCGAACCATAAAGTAGCTAACGGGTGCTACGGAAAGATATACTTTCTTTGTCGTATGTCATAAGATGAAAATTTCAAGTTATATAATGACTATATGATCTTATTAAATTAAAAACATTAATAATTATCGACTGCACAAATAGTCATAATTGCACAACTAGTTATAAATTAAATTTTATAAAATGTGTATATTTAATTAATTATGCATTTGATACATATTTTTATAAAGCATATTAAATATTTTAATTTGTAATAAAGGTGGAATTTATATAAATGTGAAGAAAATTTTTCTTACAATGGAACATATAGTAGTTTCCTTACCTGTTTTAATTGTGATTAGTGACATTTTATAAACCTTGTAAACATAATTAATTAACTTTTAATATAATGGATAACATATTTCTGGTACAATTTCTTATAAACATAAGAAAAATTGTACAACTTTATCTAATTTTATTTTTTTACAAAGTATAGATTAGCACAATGTATGGGTGATCTTACTCATTGCATAATATTTATTATTAGAATTTTTTAAATAAGAAAGGGTAAAATTATAAAAATGCTTGAGTTTATTTAAAGTACTTTTCTTAAAATAAGGAATAAAATGTTAATTAATAATATTTAAGGACAGACTACAAAATCATAATATGTGTGTGGAAGCCCAGATAAAAAACAAACATTGATTTTATATATTAAATAAAAGATATTGATTGAGTACACACAGATAGATAGATTATTACAAAATATAAATAAAAGATATTGATTGAGCATACACATATAGATTATTACAAAATATAAATAAACGATTTTGATTGAGCATAGACCCGATAGATAGATTATTACAAAATATTAAATAAATGATATTGATTGAGTATATACAAATAGATAGATTATTACAAAATATAAATAATTAAATAATTATATATAAAGTAACGGATAAGGTTAGGGAACGCAGGCTCTTATCACCGACTTTCTCATTACACGCAATTCTTGAGTTTATCATTACATGCAATTTGCAAATACTCGATCAAGATTTACATGCATGATATGTATATATAAATATATGAGTTTCCGCCTTCTTTCCTACGTCTTCCTTCAATGGCGAACAACAAGAACAACAATGACCGGCGTGATGAAGAGAGACATCCAGATCTTTCTGCAAAACCACTTTGCACAATTGGTCGCAAGAGAAAACCAGAACAGCCCCTGACAGATTCACCCGACCAAGCACGGGCCCAGAGCACAATCAGAAAGAATTTCAAAGCTTTGAATGATCAGAGAGGGAACTGTGGCGTCGAGGATGGGACTTGCCCAATCAACATGGACGGTTGGCGCCACGGCTCCTCTAGCTTAGATGGTGGCGTCCAGAGAGGGAAGGAAGATGAGGTTGCAGCACCTTCCACGTTTGAACACATAAATTCGCTTTGGCTTGGCATGTCACATTTACATGCTAGATATCTCCGAGTTTCTAAGGCTATACGGACGTTCATCCACTGCTCAAACTGCCTTGCGCCATTGGAGAAGTGCCAATTATGCAGTAAATATAGGAACTTCACAGTACATTGTTATATGTGCAAAGTTGAGAACTGCCCAGAAAAAGATTGTGTTCATATGAGGATGTTAGCAGCACACCACAGATATTGTAGATATATTGATTGTCTAGTTTGTTCCGACGCCCGACGATGGATAGATGCTGAAGGGCTCATTCTAAGAGATCGGGTTGATAAGACACCAGACCTGGTTGGGGAAGTTAGCAGTTGTATTTCGGAGTTTGAGAGAAATGGTTAAGGCGGTCAAGCTTCAATATTATTTCGGAGTTTTGATAACTGAATGTTCTGTTAGTGCCTGTTCTTGCATCAATCTAAAAATATAGTACATTTCTTAGCAAAGGATTTTATTTTTAGTTGACAATGCCTTTAGTTGTTGAAAATGATTTGAAGTAGTAATATTTGTTGTCGCTCCTGTTTATGACGCGTAGATTTGGTGTTAAGTTGTGTGATTCTGTTTGGTAGTTATTTAAGAAGTTCTGTGAAATGAATGCTAGAACTTATTTCCATGTGTATAAGCTATGACTAGCGCTTTTGGTCGATGTAAGCCAAATGAGCATTACCTTGTTAAAAATTTACAGAGTTGTCGAAACTCTAAGAATTTGCTAATTATTCTAGAACATAAAAGAAGAAGATACAGTGTTTGTGAACTACATAATGTCGGTTTACTTGACGTTAAAACTACATATTCCAAACAAAAAATGCTTCCAAACCTTAGCAACTCAATATATAATGTTACAACATAAAGTTTTTCAAAAATAAAAAATTTGACATGGCAACGCTGCAACACTTAATTATATCATCAAAACACACAAATTCTACGGCCGTGCCGAGACATGGGAGAGACGATTGACTTTGTGCATTATGCAAAGTAATGGGAGAAAAAATAAAGGATTATTAAAGGAATGCATTGCAAAGATGATGTGTTGAAGAGAGAAAAAGTGTTATATTTTATCGCATGTGCAACCACTTTGTGTATTTGCTCTAAGTATATAATGGCAGGAGATGTGGAAGTGCTCCCAATGTATCAAAAATATGTGTAGAGGCGTGTTTATGTTTTCTTTCTACCATTCTCTTACTGTGATTAGATGTGGAAATTTCATATCATAATTAACATTAGTTTTTTTAACCATTCACCTATAAAGTATTATAACAAAACTCATTCAAATGTTATTTTATTTTATTAATGCAGTTGCCATGAAGGCACACTAATATTTCTAATAGGGGAAACAACAATCCAAAATATTCCCAGACAAACACAAATTTGACATGGTGAGCAGCCACTTTTTCAATGCAACGAGATTTTTATAGGTTTTTTCAATTTGAATAATTTAAATATTCACTTATCTTATATTTCACTAGTTTCATCAGGTTAAAGTCAATGATATTTCTTTCGACACAACAGATTAAGATGAGATCGTGAAATTTGAAATATTTGATCTCAGAAAATTTTTTTAAATCTCTATACTGACAAAAACTATCAATTCAATACTTTTTGACATGCCAAGTACTCTACAATGATTGCTAAAAAACAATGAAGACTGGAACATATTTATTTAATGATCGTAAGAACACCTAATTGATTCATCTGCATTCTTGACAATGCAAAGCACGAATTTAAATTAGTTTCCAAGGTGAATGTCCCTTTGTAACAGCGGCAATGTCGTATGTTTTATTACTGATGACTGGCTTATGCCTAGCAAAAATACTTGCCCAATGTGAGGAGAATCTTAATTAAATAGTGAAAAATAAAAATAATTATTTACAAATTATATTTATTAATAAATATTTTTTAATAATTTGTCACTGAGTTTTTAAAATAATATGAAATTAATATTAACAAAATAAAAAAATGTTTGACGTGATAACAAAAAATAATTTAATAACACAAACAAAAAAATTTAAAAGAGGCAATATTCTCTTAACTCCTGTTAGCACATACATCATAAAATAAAAAGGAAAAATTATATAAACAAAAAAATTGAAGAATCCTTTTTTATTAAAAACAAAAAGGATTATTACAGGAATGCATTGCAAAGATGATGTATTGAAAAAATCTTAAGAAATTGCAGGCAGAATTAAAAAAATTATTCAATAACACTAGTACATAAAAAATTTAAAATTTTTGTATTTTGGAAAGAACGGATTTTATAAATTTAATAGAGGAAATATATAAAAAATACATGTAATTTTTAAGAGCCAATAACTTATGGGAGGTACCAAATTACGTTTATTATCAGTGAAAGGAATATCATATATTATCTGTGAGGGAGATGGTGTATAAGATTTTTATAATGGCCATATGATGCTCAAAATGATTTGCCAAGGAGAGGGAGTTGGTTCGGGTGCAGGCTTAAGTGGTTGGGTTGGTCTAACTTAAAAAAAATCGAAACAAAAAACCCCAAACCACCTCTCTAAGGAGAGGGAGTTGGTTCAGGAGTATTAAGTTTTTCTCTTTCTCCCCACCGCTGCAATGTGTCATCACCGTCGCTGCTAATGCACCATCACTGTAGCCACAGCTCGGCCACCAGCACGTCATTGCCACTGGCATCCCCTTTCTCTTCTCGGTGATTATTGATTAAGTCATCTTCTTGTCGTTGCCTTTGTTCGTCACCATCAGCACCACTCCCTCTCCCTTTGAGTGATTGTTGTCGTAAGTACCCAATCAAGTCCGCAAAGCCCCTTCTTTGCTATCATATGATATCCTCTTCCAAATTCCAGTTGAGATTTTTTTATTTTATTTTATTTTAGTGTTGTTTTACTTTCCTTGCAACAAGCGTGTGTCCATTTTAAAAGTACGTAGTGAAAAACACTACTATTCCTACCTGAGGCATTGTTTGTCTTAAAAGCGCGATCATCATTGATGTCATTTACTGGTCTATTAATGGCATGCCAATAATGAGTACTTATGCATCAATACACTTGCTTACCATGTTCTCTGTATTTTTTGTTGTTGTTATTTCAATATCCGTTGACTGGAGAGCATGAATTTAAAATTTTCTCTATTTTGTTATTTGTTATATTTTGTATATGCTTCATCGATGATGAAAAGTGTGAAACGTGTACAACTGGTTAAGTTGATTTAGTGTAAAATTTTTATTGTGCGTTTTATAATGTAGTATTGTTTCATTATCTAATTCTTTAACTTATAAATTTAATTAATTTCATATTTTAGTGTAAAGGGAACGTGGAGAGAGTCTAGATCATGACGTCAGTGTTGGGAAATTTTGATATTGAATTATCTTCATGAAAATTTTCTTCATGTCCATTATGGATATTTTCGTCACTTAAGCATGTGTTTTCTTGTAATATGTGATAGATTGATGATAGATTCTTATAAAAAAGCGAAAAAATGTTTTTAGGTTTCACTTTCATATTACTGGTTTTTTTAATTTCTTGTGAGATTGGAAAAATAATTGAAGAGAAGAAGAAAAGCTATATTTTAGCACATTTGCGACCACTTTGTGCATTTTACTTTAAGTATATAATAGCAGGAGTGGAGTGGAAGTGCTCACACTATATCAAAAATACATGAAAGAGGCATGTTTGTGTTTTTTTTCTACCATTCTTATTGTTAATAGATGTAGAAATTTCATACTATAATCAACATTAGTTTTTTTTTACTATTCACCCATAAATTGTTATAACAGAACTTACTAGGCCTTCCTTGGCTTTTGATGAATTCTCAGACTTTGGCGTCCGTCACCTACCTAAGTACCTAAGTGAGGTCGGATACCCTTACCTTTACTCCCTCACAGAGTTCTTCTTTCCTCTTAAAAGATCTCCCATCCTTTCTTCTAGTCATAAGAGTCTTCGTCTCTCCTCCCTCACTTTTGTCTTGTCTTATCTTCCTCCAAAAAGAGTTAGCTTGGTTTCCATCTATCTTCTTCCATCGATTCCACTCTCCTTTTTCTTCCTTCAAATCTACATATCTTATCTCCCTATTTCTTCTGTCAGATGCACACATCTCATCTTCTTCTCATTTTTGTTCTAAGAAGCATATGCGTGTATATGTATGTGTAAATTATGGTATGAGTGTTGTGAGTAAAGCAAAGCCTGTATGAGTGTTATAAAGTTATAAAATATACTGTAAAATTTTCAACTCATAAATAACAGTTTCGACTTCTTAGATACCGTTCCTTGGACTACGGAACACCCCTTAGTTATTACTTGAGGTGGATTTACTTTTATTTCCTTTTTTGCATTAGCTTATTACTAGAACCCCTCATACTTGGAGGTGGATTATATACTTTCAATAACGTCTTTAAATTCAATATAATCTTTTATTACTATTTCCTATCTGTTAAGATCCCACTTGACTGAGTGGAGGTCAAATTTATGTTATATGATACTGTGCTTATCTTATTTTATCTTTTTTATCTGTTTTTAATATATCTCTTGAGATGTCACATCCATTTACTTGTGTTATATTTTCTCATATTTCTGATTAGGTGTTCTTATAATAGAGGTAGAGCGTTTGTTTAAATTAAAATTAGTCTGACTAGGGTTTCATAGCTAAGTATTGGGCAAAGATTTGGCTTTATATATATATATATATATATATATATATATATATATATATATATATATATATTTCTATCCGTCATCCATATTTTCTTGATAAATATCCATATTGGTATCTTGGTATCTTTGAATTGTTATGTCAAGATTCTGTAGCATGGAGGTTGGTAGCTGTTTTTTATTATGTGGAGTTAGAACCTCTAACTTGTATATAATGAAATGTCGGTTGAATAGGCGGATTATGTCAGGTTGTTTTCAACCATATTCAGCAAGATGATTCCCTACCAACAAAGAAGCCTCAAAATGACTCCTTGCTGGTTGTGACGGGCTTATTTGAAACAAGCTAACTTTCATTTGTTTGATGCATACCAATATGAATATAGAGATGAATAGTTGATGCACCCATCCATATAGTTACCATTTGGTAAAATATAAAATATATGTGCTATATTTGATCATCACATTAGTCTAGTTGCTTGTTTTCTTTTACTATTTATAAATGTCGGAGTGTAGTTTGCTTGTTTTGTGCCTTTTTATGGACTGGTGTATTTTGTTATTTCTTTAGAGTGGATGCTAGACTTCATTTTATGTTTTATTGTTAATGAAAACTGTTGGTGGAGTTGTTTTATATGGTTACATTTGGTGGAAGGTAATAATTTTGCCTTCTGTATAATGGCACATTATTCTGAGCCATTGGATGGCGTGTTTGGATGACATTAATCTATGCTCTTAAATGTCAGTGGAAAATTTTGGTTCATCCAATGCCTTGTGTTTTTTGCTCAATCTTCCTTGGCTTGTGATTGTCGTCACTACAAAATATATATGTATGAGCTGTCAAAGCTGCCATCTCATTTTATGAAGCTGTTACTGTTTAGTTTCTATGTTCTATTGATTATTTGTAAAGTAGACAGTTTTTTTTTCTCTGTCTTTTTTGGTCCGGTGATCTTTCTTTCTGTAACCTGTCTGAATATTGTAGAGCAAGCTTGTCTTGGCATCAGATCCCTTTGACTAGTATTTTTGGTTCTCAATGCAGCGTTCAGGGATGGAAGTTATCAGACATGATGCTTGCATTTGGTGACTCGCTTGAGAGAGTTCATTCTTCCGTGGCTGTAAGTCCTGATTATTTATTATTTACTTCATCTTGATCACTGGAAAGTGTTCCAAAATGAATATTCTTTGGTAAGATTTTTTCATTCATGCTAAATTTTGAGAGGTTAAATTTCTTTAAGGCATTAAATATTTTTCAATTTTTGCTTATTATGAATTTTTTAAATACTTTGCATGTTATTTCTTCTTCTTCTTCTTCTTCTTCTTCTTCTTCTTCTTGCTTCTTCTTCTTCTTCTTCTTCTTGTTCTTCTTCTTTTTTCCCCTGAAATTCTTGAATTTGTTAAACAGTGGTATAATTAGTCAGCCTGTGAAATGGGCTCAAAAGATTGAATAGCCATTGTCACCATGTTTAACACACTGATTCTGTTAGTAGTGATACCTTAATTATTGGTTGCAAGATGTGCGTGTGTGTGTTTCCATTTTCTTTTCTCTTTTCTTTATCATCTTAAATTTGTCAAATAGTGGTTCAATTAGTCAGTCTGTTGATTGGGCAGAAAATATCAAATATTTATTTTCGTGATGTTTGACTCCATGATTCTGTTATATGTTAGTTGGTACCTTTTTAATTGTAGGTTGCAAGAAGGATGTTATCTTCGAAGCTTGATACTGTAAATACTAATATAGAGGAGAGCAAGAGGATCACTGCTGATACATTATCCGAGGTAACATCATTCTTTTGAAGTTTTGTTTATGGAGGTGGTGCATTTTTATCATAGTTTGATTAAAATTTGCACTAACATGCAAGTGTTTGTGCTCCTTTCTCTTGCAAGGTTTCAACATTGAAGACGGATGTAAAAGACTTTGATAACGATGTTGGAGAAGTTCAGGATGCGGTGCAGAGGTTGGTAATTTATTGCCATGCTATCTGCTAATAAAAGTTTCCTTTTTAATTGAAAAGTTTTTCTTTTCCAAAATTTGAAAATTGTTTGTGTTGCTGACATCAAAATAACCATTCAAATGCTTGATTGACATATACATAAGGAGGTATTTTGTAAAGACTGATGCAATTTAAAACTATTAGTCCGACAATAATAATTAGTGTCTTGGTGGTGATCACTACCTGGCCACCAAATCAGGATCGAGTAGATAATCAGTGGTCTTATTGTGGTTCTTGGTTGCATAGGTCACACTCCACCTGTTTGTTGTTTAAGGCCATCCGGCAGTTTATAACTCATAACAGGCATAAATTTGCTCTTGTCGTAGTTGCAACTCGTGGTATGATTTTGTTCAATAACATTGCAACGCATTCCATCCAAGTAAACCGGAGGAACAAAGAGCAGAAAACTATAGAGGTATGCCAGATTTTTTAAAAAATACTTTCTAATTTCGAATTGTAATGAGTTTAATTTGCATTTCAAGTGGAGTGAAGCACTTTCTGAGATTAAAAGTGATATGCTTTAAATCATGCAGACATCTCCAACATCAATGGCTGCAACCAAAACTTACAGGAGTCGCAGCCTCCTTAAGGGTACAAAGTCAGACGAGTATCTGTTTATCTGTTCTCTTAGATATTCATTTAATGAAATGATTTGTGCTCTTTGAGACAGACAATGTCACTACCTCCAACTGTTCCAGGCTCAGACCCATCCTCTCCATCCTCTTCTGTGATTACTAGAATGGTGTATAAGATCACTAGTAAAATATGGTATTATAAGTTCACATAATTTGTATCACCTATTATATTTCTGCTTCTTGTCATGGTTCACGTCCTTTACCATCAATTTCTCCTTCGGGCTTAAAGGTTCTGCCAGATTGTACTGCATACCTATTTCCTCCACTTTTCATATCAAAGTTTTTTATTTTGTGTGATAACATGGTGAATTAGGGTCTGCAAGGTATCTTTAGTGAGGCTGGCCCCTCAGTTGTGGGAGGGTCACATGCATCACAAATTTCAGAACCAAGCAGTAGTAATTCTTCAAGCTTGTTTGGATGGAAAATTTTTTTGACCAGGAGCAGTAGCAGTGCCACCCAAATATATCATAGGCAGGAGTGCATTTTCATTATGGGCATTGAAATTTTGTGTTGCAATCAATTGAAGCCAAGTGCGATGAGGACCCAATCAATTGAAGGGCAGGAAGAAAAAGGCATAAGAATTTTTTCCTCTTGTGTGTTGGATTGTTGCTTGTTTGTTGTTTGGATTGCTATTAGTTGATTTGGATGTGGTTGTCTGATTTGTTGTGTGTGGTGGGGGCAAGACGGATCCGTTTGCTAAGGACAGGTATGATATCAAGGCTCCGTCCATGTTCAGTGTCCAAACCATCGGGAAGACTCTTGTTTCCAGTACTCAGGGTACAAAGGTACTTGCGTTGAACATTTTTTATGATGTATTATTTGTGGGGCAGTTCGAGGTCGGGTGATGGGCCTTCTGGTTATTGGAGGAGATTATTGTTTATTTTCATTGTATGTGGCAGTGGAGTGTGTGGATAGTGTTTTTGTTATGCGGAGTTGATTGACTGTTTGGGCGGATGTGATGTTAGTGTGCTTATAATGGTATATATGTAGATGTAGATTTATATTCTTAGCTTCTAAGAATTTGACTAAAGAATCAGGTTTAATTGTGGGGATTGGGGATTTCTGGTGTCCATCAGACTAAAATGAAGAATTTATTTTAAACAAGAGACATGAATCCATTCCATCATTCCAACAAGATCTACAGTTCCACATCAAAGTCCTCAACCCAGCCCACGATAAGGTGGAAGGAGAAGAAAAGAAGAGGACCATCCAGCTCTACGAAAATTTAAATTTATTTTGTAATTATGGTTTGGAGGCTGGCTAACCGTGTTGATCTCACTGTATATTCAGTTTTTGTTGTAACAATTCTCTATGCACGCCAATGCAGGGCAAGTATATTCTTGCTGTATTCTTGCTTCATATCGTTTTAAATTCAATTACTTTTTTATGTCTAGTCTTTGTATTACAATGTTACTACGTTTTGGAGTGAGATTATTTGCATCATTCTATGTATTTTTTTATTGTTTGTGTTTATGATATCTATAGTATTTTATTTTGTAAAACTGTAAGATTTCCTCTTAGGGCCTCAAGCACAGTGTCTTTGAGATATCCTTGGCTGATCTTCAAAATGATGAGGTTCAATCCTACAGGAAAATCTGCCTTTGTGCTGAGGATGTTCAAGGACGAAATGCGCTGACCAACTTTTGGGTAAGAGTTTTTTTTAAAAAAGAAAAAAAATCATTTGCTTTGAATTTATTGTGTTTTATATTTGCTTGTGGGCTGACCTCTTTTTGGCTCTCTAAAGCGTGAACTTCACCATTGACAAACTCAGATCCTTGGTTCGCAAATGGCAAACCTTGATTGAGGCCCATGTCGATGTGAAGACCACTGATAGTTACACTCTTCGGATGTTCTGCATTGGTTTCGCCAGGAGACAACCGAAACAGGTTAAACGTACTTGCTTTCTCAGACCAGTCAGATTAGACAGGTGCATATTTTTCTTTCATATTGTTTCCAGCTCCTTTATGTGCCATTACATATATAGCAAAACGATTGCAAATGATATGTTATTCTTAGATCCGCCGTAAGATGAGGGAGATCAAGATCAGTCAAGCAACTTCCTGTGACCTCAAGGAGCTCGTGAATAAATTTATTCCCGAGGTTATTGGCAAGGAAATGGAGAAAGCAAGAACAAGCATCTATCCGCTTCAAAATGTGTTCATCCGCAAAGTTAAGATCTTGAAGGCTCCAAAGTTTGATATTGGAAAGCTCATGGAGGTAATATGCTGTGCAGTTAGTCAACTATGATCGGAGTTGATGCAGTTATATTAATTTCTTTTCTCTTTGTGCTTTTATTTCTGCTATAGGTGCATAGTGACTATACTGAAGATATTGGCGTAAAGGTTGATAGGCCCGCAGAAGATGTGCCAATGGAAGGGACAGTAATGGTTGGAGCTTGAACGCTTTTGCAGATATGAGGACCTATTATTTCATTTCTCTTACCTTACCATTTTTTATTTTCAAGCTTTTCCTAGACAAATCTGCTTTGTTACCAAATTTTTGTTCGTTTGCTTTATGAGAAAAGTAGTGGCTACATGTTTTTGCAGTAGGCTGTACTCTAGCTAAGATGAACAAGTTGAACAATCTGCATCTTGTGATTGGTGAAGTATCCTGTATATTGTTGAATTTCTACTAACTTGTTATCATTATTGCTATTTAGTCTGATTCGTTCCATGTTCTCCATGATTGCCGATAAGAGTAATGGTTCTATGGTTTTGTACCAATTTGGCCATTGTTTTGTGGACTAGTGTGGAATCTAAAGTGTGTTGGTTGCTAACAAATGTCTTGCGTTTTTTCCCTGTTAACGGAAGCTAGGGAGTCTCTCGCCAACAATATCCTGCTCCTGCATTGTCTACGGGTGGTAATTGCCAAAAAAACAATGGATACAAAAACCTGGAACATATTTATTGAATCATCGGAAGAACACCTAAATGTTGCCACGTCTCCGCCACCAGCACATCATCGCCACCAGCATCCCCCTTCTCTTCTCAGTGTTTAGTGATTAAGTCGTCTTCTTGTCGTTGCCTGCGTTCGTCACCATCCGCACCACCCCCTCTCCCTTTGAGTGATTGCTGTCGTAAGTACCCTATCAAGTTAGCAAAGCTCCTTTGCCATCATATGACATCCTCTTTCGAATTCAAGTTGATTTTATTATTATTACTATTATTATTTTAATATTATTTTACTTTCCTTACAACATGTGTCCATTTTAAAAGTACGACAGACAACAATACTATTCCTACCTGAGGGATTGTTTATCTTTGGAAGCGCGATCACTATTGATGTTATTTACTGGTCTATTAATGACATGACTATGATGAGTATTTATGCATCAATACATTTGCTTATGATTTTTTTTGTTGCTGTCATTACAATTTCGGTTGACCGGAGGATATAGAATTTAAAATTTTCTCTATTTTGTTGTTGGTTATATTTTATATATGCTTCATAAATGATGAAAAGTGTGAAAAGTATATAAGTAGTTGAGTTGATTTAGTGTAAAATTTCTATTACACGCTCTATAATGTAGTATTGTTTCATAATCTAATTCGTTTACTTATAAATTTAATTAATTTCATATTTTAGTATAAAAAGAATTTTATAAAGAGAACGTGGAGAGGGACTAGATCATGGTTTTATTTTCTAAATCAAATTTTCAAAACGAGTAAATTGTAGCGTTTATTAAATTTTCTACCATGGATCCATTGATGATATTATTCATGTGCTTTATAAAATGTCTTTTATAATTGATAAGATGATAAGGATGTCATTAATAATGTTTAAATAAGGAAATTGTATTTAATTTTGTAAATATTATTTTATGCTACAATATTGTTTAATAAATTAGTTCAGCGAGTGTTATCATTATTATAGCTTCTTTGTTCGTAAAGAAAGTGGATTTGGAATTTCCTATCTTATAGAAAAGGATCTTTTGATCCTCATATTGTTGTTCATCCCTTTTATCGAAAAAATTAAAACAAAAAAATGGAATACCAAAACACATCCGGTAATAAACAATTAATCTCTATCAATAGACCTGCAAAATAACCGAACAATAAAGTAGCTAACGGGTGCTACGGAAAGATATACTTTCTTTGTCGTATGCCATAAGATGAAAATTTCAAGTTATATAATGACTATATTATCTTATTAAATTAAAAACATTAATAATTATCGACTGCATAAATAGTCATAATTGCACAACTAGTTATAAATTAAATTTTATAAAATGTGTATATTTAATTAATTATGCTTTTAATATATTTTTATAAAACATATTAAATATTTTAATTGGTAATAAAGGTGGAATTTATATAAATGTGAAGAAAAATTTTCTCATAATGGAACATACAGTAGTTTCCTTACCTGTTTTAATTGTGATTAGTGACATTTTATAAACCTCATAAACATAATTAATAAACTTTTAATATAATGGATAACATATTTCTGGTACAATTTCCTATAAACATTAGAAAAATTGTACAACTTTATCTAATTTTATTTTTTACAAAATATATATCAGCACAATGTATGGGTGATCTTACTAGTTGCATAATATTTATTATTAGAATTTTTTAAATAAGAAAGGGTAAAATTATAAAAATGCTTGAGTATATTTACAGTACTTTTCTTTAAAATAAGGAGTAAACTGTTAATTCTTAATATTTAAGGACACACTACAAAATTATAATATGTGTGTGGAAGCCCAAGTCAAAAACAAACATTGATTTTATATATTAAATAAAAGATATTAATTGAGCACACATAGATAGATAGATTATTACAAAATATAAATAAAAGATATTGATTGAGTATAGACGGATAGATAGATTATTACAAAATATTAAATAAAAGATATTGATTGAGTATACACAGATAGATAGATTATTACAAAATATTAATAATTAAATAATTATATATAAAGTAACGGATAAAAGGTTAGGGAACGCCGGCTCTTATCACCGACTTTCTCATTACACGCAATTTGAGTTTATCATTACATGCAATTTGCAAATACTCGATCAAGATTTACATGCATGATATGTATATATAGATATATGAGCTTGCACGTTCTTTCCTACGCCTTCCTTCAATGGCGAACAACAAGAACAACATCGACCGGCATGATGAAGAGAGACCTCCAGATCTTACTGCAAAGCCACTTTGCACAATCGGTTGCAAGAGAAAACCAGAACAGCCCCCGACAGATTCACACGACCAAGCACAGCCACAGAGCGCTATCAGAAAGAATATCAAACCATTGAATGGCAGGTTTCATTTACATGGTAGATATCTCCGACGATGGATAGCTGGTCAAAGAGATCGGGTTGATAAGACACCAGACCTGGTTGGGGAAGTTAGCAGTCCTATTGGGGAGTTTGAGAGAAGTGGTGAAGGTGCTCAAGCTTCAATATTGCACTCACCAAATGAAGATATAGAAATAATAGAAGTTGAAAGTAGCATGATCAAGGCCGAAGGAACGACTTTTACAGAGCACTTTACTGTGGAGCAAATGGAGCAATATATTGAAAGCTTGAGGGAGTGTGCTGTCAAGGTAAATATTCGGATTTGGTTAAAGATTTCTGTTTGAGATTAAAAATTTTGAAGTTATAGTTCATCAGAAACATATTTACTCATCTTTTTAGTCTTGGCTTTGATCCTCACAATTTTAATTGTTCATATTTCTTGCAGAATCCAACTCAGGGTGGCAAAATTTCATGTACCATGTGTGGGGGGCTACTCTAACATTTGAGCCATCTCTCATAACTTGTTCCAACTGCTTTCTCCCCATTACACCCAATTCTTTATATTACATTGAAGACAGTAAGAGTCAATTAAACAAAAAGCCCAACTTTTGCAAAAAATGTTTTAAATTAGCTAAGATCATTATTGATGGCATTCCAATTCAAAAAACCAAGTTGAGAAAAATGAAACATGAAGGTGTCCTTGAAGAACCCGTATGTTAATCCTTTCCCCGCTACTTTCAACTACTCGTGTCAACTTTTTGTGATATCCGTGCAAAGATTATGATTTTCTTTTTCTTTTGAAATTTGCAGTGGGTGCAATGCTGCAAGTGCTATTCATGGCAGCATCAAATATGCAGCCTTTTCAATAATAGGAAAAACAAAGATCAGAGTACCCCATATGCATGCCATTCTTGTTATGTGAAGGAGATTAAGAATGGAGAGAGGATGCCTTTGCCAGTGGACTATGCCTTGAGTGCAAAGAGCTTGCCAAGTTCCATCCTCAGTCGCCATCTTGAGATGAGACTTGCTAGTAGTCTACAAAAAGAGAGACAACAAAGAGCGCTGAATTTGGGGGTGGAAATTGCAGAGGTATAGTATTATTCATCATCCTTTTCACTATAAATAGATCTTATGCATTCACTACTTTATAGTTATACACTTCAAGTTTGGATGCTAAGAAATTTTGGTTAACAGGTACCAACAGCTGAAAACTTGACAATCAGAGTGGTCTCCTCATTTGACAAAAGTCTGCAAGTTTCAGAAAAAATTAGAGGAGTTGTAGGAAACAATTATCCACTTGAGTTTTCATATAGATCAAAGGTACTCTTAGTTGTTCATGCATTTACATGCCATTATGGTTGTTTGCTTGCTCAAAGTTTACACACCTAATTTTTGCATTAATTTGTGAGTGCAGGCAATTGTGTTATTTCAGAAGATTGAACAGGTGGACGTGATATTGTTTATCATGTATGTTCATGAATATGGGTCGGAATGCCCTGCCCCAAACCATAGGCATGTCCATCTATCGTACCTTGATTCCATCAAATACTTTCGCCCAGACATCAAAACTGCAACTGGAGAGGCTCTTCGTACATTTGTCTACCATGAAATCTTGGTACATATTTTTGTTTCTCTCTTTTGGTTGTCCTGTAAGATTTTAAATATTTTTACCACCACTCTTTATTACCAAGATAATCATTTGACAATTTATTTGTTTACCTCTTTTTTCAGATTGGGTATCTTGAGCATGCAAAGATGAGAGGATTCACTACTTGCTACATATGGGCTAGTCCACCCATGAAAGGAGATGATTATGTGTTTCGTTGTCATCCCGACGCACAGAAAATCCCTAAATGGGATAAACTTAGTGAATGGTAAGTCCCCTTTTCTGCAACTTCATCATTTCTACATGTATTTCTTTTCTGCATTTTACTTGTAAGCTTCATGGAACAACCAATCTTTCTTGACAGGTATCAGGCAATGTTGAGGAAGGCAACAAAAGAACATATTGTTGAGGAAACATCTAACTTTTATGATCAGTTTTTTCAGCCTGATTATGAATCTAAGGCGAAGATAACTGTTGCTAGATTGCCATACTTTGATGGTGATTGCTTTCCAGGGGCTATAGATGATAATATCGCCTGCATTATGAAAGACATGAATGATGAAAAACAAGAGAAGCAGCCGCACCTTAGCAGGAGAGCCAGGAAAGCCCTAAATCATGCTGCAGATTCATGCGAATGTGTGAACCTCATTGATGTCTTGGTGATGCAAAAGGTACAATTTCTTGCCTATTTGTGGAAATTTAAGCTAATACCCACAAAAGTTTTAGATGAACTGACTGTAGAACTAATTATCTCTGCAAGAAAACGGGGCTTCAGTGTTGGGAAATTTTGATATTGACTTATCTTCATAAAAGTTTTCTTCACGTCCATTACGGATATTTTCGTCACTTAAGCATATGTTTTCTTGTAGTATGTGATAGATTGATGATAGACTCTTATAAAAAAGCAAAAAAATGTTTTTAGGTTTCACTTTCATCTGACTGGTTTTTTAATTTCTTGCTAGATTGGAAAAATAATTGAAGAGAAGAAGAAGTGCTATATTTTAGCGCATCTGCGACCACTTTGTGCATTTTGCTCTAAGTATATAATAGCAGGAGAGATGTGGAAGTGCTCGCACTGTATGAAAAATGCGTGCAAGAGGTGTGTTTATGTTTTTTCTACCATTCTCTTACTGTTAATAGATGTAGAAATTTCATACCATAATCAACATTATTTTTTAAAAAATTATTCACCCCTAAATTGTTATAACGGAACTAATTCAAATGTTATTTTTTCTGTAAATACAGTTGTCATGAAGAGCGCACTAATATTTATAATAGTAGGAAACAACAATTTAAAATATTCCCGGACAAGCACAAATTTGATATGGTGAGCAACCACTTTTTAAATTTCAACAAGATTTTTGTAGGGTTTTTCTATTTATATAATTTAAATACTCACTTATCTTATATGTCACTTGTTTCATCAGGTTAAAGTCAATGATATTCCTTTGAAAACAATAGATAAAGATGAGACCAACAAATGTGAAATATTTGATCTTAGACAAAATTTTTTAAATCTATGTACAGACAAGAACTATCAGTTTAATTCTCTTCGACACGCCAAGTACTCTACAATGATGTGCCTACATGAAATGTATAATCCTTCAACTTCCAAGTCTCAAGATGATCAGAAAGAGGAGGAGGTACTAATTTATTGCCCAGAAACATAAGTTGAGCTTCTTGACAAAATGATAACTTGAAACCAACAAAATGTTCTGCAACCATATATTGGAGGGCTTACATGGCACAATATGGAGATCACCAAGTTAAAGCAAGGTTTTGTGGAAGTTTGCCTCCCTATTTTTTTCAGGGTCTTGCAGTGGTAGTGCATGGGATTGAGTGAGGAAGATGTTGCAACTCCCAGAGCTGTCAATGGTGATATGACAGAAGGAAGGCACATCGCGTTGCAGACTTCAGAGCAAGGGAGACACAACTAGTCGAAGACCCTCACAAGCATTTGTTTTATGCTTGTTTGTTCTAAACATGCTTGGTTATACCGATGATTGCTTTCCAAGCGTACAAATCATGGCTTTGTTTATAACTGTATGGCGTTGAGTCTGTCACCTCGAGATAGACAAGATCGAAGACAACAAATGCACTTATATATGTAGTCGATGTACATTTCAACCAATTTGATAATACAAAGTTCTTTTTGTGTCTTGCTTTATTGTTTTAGAACATAAATGGTTACAAACTATTTAATGTACATGTATTTTCATAATATAGTATCAATTTGCAAATTTTTTATGTATAAATAATGATAATTCCATAATGTAGTATTAAATTTGAATCACTTAAAAAGGTGTTTATAATATCAAATATTTTAAGTTTTATTTGATCAGGATGCTAATTATAAACACTGATATTTACTGTTAAAAAAAGTGTAAAAATTATCTTCGAAATTAATCTCAAATGTATGTCACTCATATATATCTCTCGCACCTGTTTGAATTAGATATTTGTAAAAACACGTGCAAAAAATAATAAATATTTGTAATAATTATGGCATCATATACAATGAAATATATAAAATACTATGTTAAATATTTCATAGATATATTAACAAAGAAAATAGAACTTTTAAACAAGGTTTAACATATATTTTGGACCGGGTCCATGGAGTGTACTACTTTAGGTCCGAGTTGGGCTGTTATCTAAATTATTTAAATCAACATAAGCACTTTTTCCTAGTTAGGGTTTTATGGAACTTAGACTCGATTGTGATGGGTCCTTGGACAAGTAGAACCTAGCATTGCTTAGTTAAAATTCGCCTTCATTGACTTTAGGTTAGAATCAAATTAATATTCGAGTTAATTCAAATTTGAGTCAGGTTCGAGTAGCTTGATTCATATCTACTGAAACACTTATTTTGTACAATACATACTAAACTTATTTTTTAAAATCAATATATCACAAAATAAAATAATTATGAATAAAAAAAATATTATTACCGTGCATATTCTCATTCAAACTTGTCAATATATCATGTTCTTTTATAATTTTAGTTTGACTAAAAACTTTAAAAAAATATATAATGTACATGGTTGAAAATTGTATTTTTTAATAAAATATCGAGCTTCATGACTCGTTGAGTTGAGCATGCACAAGTCCAACCAGACTCATGTGATTATGACTTTTGAACAAATGATTTTTTAATCGAACACCAAATCAAATTGAACTCGATTGAGTTTCCAACAACTATAAACCAAATCCAACCAGTAGCATCACCTATACATGTCTTTAATATCTTTCAATTTTCATTAATTTTTAATAACGTATGTTTAAAAATTTTATTCTTTTATAAATTTTGAGTTGTGAGTCAAATTTGAACCAAACAAAGAAAATGCACATGTCATTTGAAGCTATAGATGAAACTTCATGTGATTCTGATGTCAACCACCCTAACCAGTATTTCATTGAAAGTCAGAAAGTTTTGAAATCAAAGGTGCATGCTGTTGCTATCGTTAGAAACTAAGCAGTTGAAACTAGACGTGAAAATTCATAGTTACCACCTTCATGCGTACGCAGCAGCAGACATTGGCTTCTTCAACTACTGAATCTATGAGGGAGTGAGCTGAGATGGTACGGTTTGTGGTTCTGGTTTGATTTGAACACACGTGGACAATCTCTTCTGCATGTTTTGCCTTTGTTTTGCTTGTCCCTGCAATCTGTGAGAAGTGGCGAACTTCAGTTCTGCTAAACTTGCAGCCTCATTCAAACATATAGGGAATTGAATAAAGCAACAACCTGTTACGTGGAAGCTGAATCCATGACTAAATGATACAATTATGTTAGCAATAAAACCAATGTCTTTTCTTCCATTTACTGCCTTTTTTTCTGAAATGAAATGAAGGATTATTTTGTTCACACGGATGTGGTCATTGCAGCTAAACGTAGAACTGAAGTCAAAACCCAAATGCAAATTTCCTGCAGCACAGGGAGTTCATGCTTTCTTTGGGCAACAGTGTTCCACCGAAATGAACGCTCGGCAAGTTTTACAAATAACAACTGTAAACCTATTTTGTGAACAGTTGTTAAATTGCATGTTTAACAAAGAGTCCCACACACACTTGTGTCCACGATGCAAACCCACCGGAGACCTTGTGGACGTACTTGACGTCGATCACTGGTGACCGACGGTGGGGGCAATAGTGCATCCGTAAAGTGCGGACGCAATACTGGTTGTTATTATTAGTAAGGTATAGATGGTCTCTTAATTGCCGGGTTTTAGGGGTTAATGGTAATCTTCATTGGGGGTATAATCGTCAAAACACTCTAAAATCAAAACCTCTGGCCGGAGACCCATCGTCGCCGCGCGCCGCCTCCATCTGCCGGAGAGGAGATGGTGATGGCGGAGAAGAAGGTTGAGCTCGATACTCCCCCGTTTCTACTTGTTGATCGCACAAACTCCGCACAGCCAAAGATCCCATCTTTTTTCGATTCCATTTCGGGGTTTAGGGTTAGTCTTTGCGGCGCCGCATGAAAGGTAGGAAGCAGAATCGGGAGGTTGGTGATGGTGGCGGTGATGAAGTAGCTCGCAGCATCAGTTGCCTTGGGGACGCCATCCTCCACAACATCGTCTCGAGAATGACGATCAAAATGGTGGATAATTTCCTTTTAACAGTTATCGCAAAATGGTAAATAATTTGTTCCCGTAAGCGATCTTTATCGTCTAATCAAAATTGAGAATAGTTCATTCTTTTGTCTGTGTGCTCTTAATTGAATGATCAAACTGGTGAAAAATTCGTTCTTTTCTGTGTGTGCTCTTAGTTGAATGATCAAAATGGGGAACTATTCGTTTTTTTTCCTGTGTGTGCTCTTAATTTAATGATAAAGAACGTGAATAATTTCTTTATTTGTCTGTAAGCGATCTTAATTTCTAAACAAAATGGTGAATAATTCGTTCTTGGTCTATGTGGGCTCTTAAATGAATGATCAAAATGGGGAATAATTAGTTATTTGTCTGTGTTCTCGTAACTGAATAATCAAAATGGGGAATAATTTGTTCCTTTTGTGTGTGCGCTTTATACCAAATAATCAAAATGGTGAATATTCGTTCCTTTTCTATGTGCTTTAATTGAATGATCAAAATGGTGAATAGTTCGTTCTTTGTCTGTGTGCTCTTAATTTTCTAGTAAAAATGGTGAAATTAATTTGTTCTTTGACAATGTGTGGTCTTGATTGTCTGATCAGCATGGTGAACTGAGGATGCTGTGGAGGAAACACTTGACAAGCTTCTTTAGGAGCCCATTCGCCTGCATTTCGCCTTAGTCAATGTGGATTACTTGACCAAGCTGATGGTTCCTTAGATAGGTATAAGGTGAGACTTGTGACTTAGGGCTATAGCCAAACACATGGTTTGGATTACAATGGCACTTTTTCACATGTAGCTAAATTAAATTCAGTTCTAATTTTGATTGCATTGGCTGCTAATTTTGAATGGTCATTACATGAACTTGATGTGACCAACGCCTTTCTTCGTGGAGACTTATAGGAGGAGGTGTGTATGCAGCAACCTCCTAGTTTTGTTGCTGAGGGGGAGTCTAGTAAAGGTTGCAACCTACAAAAATTCGTTTATGGCCTCAATCAGTCACCTCGAGTGTGGTTTGAAAAATTCAATTCTGCCTTATTAGCATTTGATTTATAAGATGCATTTCAGATTATTCAATCTTTTTCAAGAAGACATCAATGGGCACTGTCATTCTAAATAGTGTACGTCGATGAAATAGTGATGTCAGGTGGTGACGAGAGAGGTATTTGAGAGACTAAGGGTTGGTTGAAGTCTAAATTACACATCAAAGACTTGGGACTGCTGCACTACTTTCTTGGTCTTGAGGTTCTGCGGGATAAACAAGGTATCTATCTTAGTCAAAAGAGGTATGTACACAATTTGCTGAAGGATACTGGAATACTTCATGCGAAACCAGTAGAGACTCCTCTTGAATTTGGAGTTAAACTTCAAACAGATGAAGGTGATGCTTTGGAGGATGTGAGCAGGTATAGAAGACTGGCTGGGAAGCTGATTTATTTAACTGTGACACGTCCAGACATTTCCTTTGCAGTGAGTTGAGTAAGTCAATTCATGCAGCATCCAAGGGTGCCACATTGGAATGCAGTCCTAAGAATTTTA
The DNA here is from genome assembly GCA_033002965.1 of Piper betle. Taxonomy (NCBI): domain Eukaryota; kingdom Viridiplantae; phylum Streptophyta; class Magnoliopsida; order Piperales; family Piperaceae; genus Piper; species Piper betle. Next base: position 97,489 of record JAURVB010013049.1, read on the forward strand.
AGATATGTCCTGAGAAGGCATTGTCATACACTAAACAGGAAAATGGTAATGCTTTGGAAATTCAAGGCTTTGTGGATGCAGACCGTGCTGGTTCTATATCTGATAGGAGATCTACAACAGGGTATTGTATTTGTCTTGGAGGAAATCTTGTTGTATGGAAGAGTAAAAAACAGAATGTGGTTGCTAGGTCTTCAGCTGAAGCTGAATATTGGGCTGTTGCTAAAGCTACAACTGAGCTAATCTGGATGAGATTAATGCTTGAAGAACTAGGTTTTCTTATTTCCAGGTCAATGACACTTTGGTGCGACAATCAAGCTGCTATTCATATTGCTAATAATCCTGTTTTCCATGAGAGGACAAAACACATTGAGCTTGAAGGTCATTTTGTTCGTGACAAGGTAAAGGAAGGAATAGTTTCTTTGGAGTATATCAGGTCAGAGATTCATGTGGCCGACATCATGACCAAGCCTCTCTCTATAGCACGACACCAGAAGTTGAAGTCCAAGTTCTGTGTGATGCATACCTTCATAGCTTGAGGGGGATTATTAAAGTTGTGTTATGTTAATGATTGATGTCGATAAGATTTGCTAAGTTGGTAGTTGTTGAAGTTCTGAGTTTGTTAGGTTTGTTACGTGTTTAGTAGTATTGTATAATTAGGAAGTTGAGGAATATCTTCAAGATATATCCTCCCTGTATCTGTTATATTGTTGTAACTATCTAAAGAGATAAAATAAAAGAGAATAGACTACGTTGACCTCGCCTCGAGTCACCAGTTTTCTAACAGGGTACAATCGTGTTTTTAGTTTTTCATTTGTCATGCCTTTGAAGCATGGGTGGCATTTGTTTCAGCTTTGTACATGTGGCGCTTCTTTATACAACTCCTTTGCCTGAATCGTACTTCGTTATGTTTTCTTAGTAGATTGTAGTGCCCCACCTATCTTTCTAAACTGATTGAAACAAAGGCAACCGACAATAGATTTTCATAGGTAGGCTACATGAGCCAAAATGATCATGATTTAAACTGTCTAAACTTTGTTTGTTTGTGTCATTACCCAGTGACCTGTTTAGAATTTTAAATAATTTCCCTTGCAGGTGATGTTTTTGATGAGAGAACTGTAATAGGTGGATTTGAAAGAACCAGGTCCTCATTTGCCAGCGGAGATTCTAACGAGATGTAGTCGTTACTGCTCATTTTAAAAGCAGGAACTCAAAAAATAATTTTGCATGGGTGAGGGTATTGACTCCTCCCATTGGAAGCAGCCATGTGACGCCTGACCGACGGGAGCAACACTTCTTACAATGCCCATCTTCAAATTGTTTTATTTATGTGCCACTACCAAGAATGCATTTAGTCCAGAATTACCCGGGAAAGGGAGAGTGCTTGAGCTATGAATAGGGTTGCTAAGTGAGTGAGTCATCTGATGAATATTTAGTGTTCGACTCGGTTTGACTCGACTCGAAACTCGACATTTAAATGCTCGAGCTCGAGCTCGAACTGTACTTGAACTCGAATCTTATGAACCAAGCTTGAGCAAGGTCATGTTCGACTCGACTCGGTTATAACTAAAACTTGATTCGTATCTCGACTCGAACTTGAAATAATATAATAATATAGTTTTTATATTATATATATATATAATATAATAACAAAGAAGTGAGATAGTTGAGATGGTAAGTATTCACCTTGGTACTTTTGACTTTTAATCAAGTCGGTTTCGAGGTCACGAAATTGGGTTCTCGAACACATAAAAGATATTCAAATCAAACTCGAGCATGTATATTTGAAACTGGTTCGGTCTCAAGTCGAGTTTGAACGAGTTTTGGACTATTCGAGCTGAGTTTGAACACGAGTTGAGCTCGGCTCGCTCGCTCGATTAGCACCCCTAGCTATGAATCACCAACACTTTGCCCACTACTTCCGGTCCAACACTGGACCTGACCGTTTTCAAAAACGGGTGGTACACAAGTTTTGACAAGTTTTTTAAGTGAGGTACTTTTGACTTTTATTTGAGCCGGTTTCGAGCTCACGGAGCTGGGTTCGAGCTAGGGAAAATTAAATAGTTTAAGTCTATTCGAGCTCAAGTTGAGCTCGAACACATAAAAGATATTTGAGTCAAACTCGAGTATATATGTTTAAAGCTCGTTCGATCTTGAGTTAAGTTCGAATGAGTTTTGAACTATTCGAGCCGAGTTCGAATACAAATTGAGCTCGGCTCGCTCACTCGATTATCACCCTTAACTATGAATCACCTACACTTTGCATTCGTACCCTGGCCCGCAGTGAAGCACCCAGCCCACTAATTTCGGTCCAACACTGGACTTGACGGTTTTCAAAAATGGGTGGTACGTAGGTTTTGATAAAAACCGTGGTTATAAATGCCAAAGCGGGGCAGACTCTAACGTTAAGAGCTGTGTGTTTTATATGCTTTGATATTTAATAGTTTAATATCATTTTGGGTTAAAAAAAGGACTTAACCAGAATATATATATATATATACACACACACACACGAGGAAAAGTTGCCTGTACTGCAGCACAGCGAGCTTCGCTGTGCTTAAATTTAAATCAAACCGTTGAAAATGCATCTAATTGGAAAACGAAATGACCCCAGGCTACCCATTTCGCCCCTTTTCCCAGCACCGCCCTCATCGCTCGTAAGCCCCTCCTCCTTGCCTCTCCCTCCTTCGATCACTTCATCGCCAACGCCGCCTCCAGTGCGCTATTTGTTTTTCCCTTGTTTCACCCCCCAGGTTTTGCCGCTCGACCGAGCTCCTCCCCGCCGTCTGCTGCCCTGGCCTCCTTCACGCCGGCGTCCTCCTCGACCCCTCCGACTATCATCAATCATAGAGAGAGGAATAAGAATACAAGGGACGGCATATTCTCCGGCATGGGCTGTTTCGTCTGTGTTGAAAAATCGGTCAAGGACGACGACGACGACGAGAAGGATCCTCCTCCCTCCCTCGGTCGGTATCCCTCCTCTGTCTCTGTTCTTTATGTGTTTTTTTTGTGGGTCATGAATGGATTGAGATATGTTGTGGCTGTTGTTTCTCAATATGATCGGTGGTAGGCAGAGTGTGAGAGTTTGGATTTTGGGGGGATTCTGTTGATTATGGTGTGTTTGATGATGATTGAATGGAGCTTTGTGAGGTCATAGGTCCATTTCTTTTGTATAATTTGGTGAGATGAGTCTGGATGATGATTTTTATTATCTGTTTTCCTTTTTAGTGGTGTTTGATATCTTTTTTATTTTGGTGTAATTGATGGCGCTTGTTATTCTTGTTAACATCAGTGGACAAGTATAAGCAGAACTACTTACTGGACCCAAAGAAAGACATCTGGAAGGATAAGCCTGATTCTGTTGCAGCTAAAACATTTACCTTTCTTGAATTAGCTTCTGCAACCAAAAATTTTAGAGGTGATTGTCTTTTAGGAAGAGGGTGGTTTGGCCGAGTGTACATGGGAAGGTTGGAGAGTACGAACCAGGTCTGTCTTGGGAAAATTTTCAGTTTTGGCAGATTTTCTTATTGAAAAGATACAAAGTTTACTTATCGCTCTTTTGTAATTGCTATTCTGCTTGACATATTTGTTATTACTTCAAGCAAGTAGCTAGCTTATATCTTTCTTAAAAATGAGTTTTTTATGAATTATATTTTGTGTAATTAATTGGGTTGCTATTGATTTCTTTATGAGTTTTAACTTGAAGATGATATACTGATATATTTGATGTAGGTTGTGGCTATTAAACAACTTGATCGAAATGGATCGTAAGGAACAAGAGAGTTTCTGTGTTGAAGTCTTGATGCTAAGTTTGAAAAGAAGGTAGAATTTGAAAAGAAAACAACATGGTGGTCACAGGCATAGACGTGTACAAGGATATGATTAAAATTAAGATCTTCGAATCAGTTGGCTCCCCAAATCCATGAAGTGTTCCACCATGCTTCTGTGGAGAACGTTCTTCAGGCCAGGCCCTATGCGTTATACATGGGTTTTCTCACTAGCTTTGGGGACATGGGTTTTCTTAGTAGCTGGTGCTCTTCTTGCTATTCCCGTTGGCATAAAGAGGAAGTCACTGGCATCGCTAGTATTCTTTGGAACCACGGGTACTATGCTTGACATTATTATGGGTGTAAGTGCCTGCGAAAGAGAGCATGATGAACAGAAAATGAAGCTTCTCGAGGAGCAAAACTCTAAGGTTGATACAACAGTTACCATAGAAAATGAGATGCTGTAGTCTTACTTCTTGTCCTTGTTTTCATACCTGACCAAGGCTGATTGTTTTCAGCTCCAAATGATGCTGTTAGCATTGTTGTACTTTACCCAAATTTGAAGGATTTGTTTCCCCTTTATTAACTGAATATCAATTTTCATCTGCAATTGCCAGTATTCTGCTATCATTTATTTGGTCAATGTGTCATCAATCATCATGTTTGAAATAATTTCATGTGTAGCAAGGAAATTGTTTGCTTATTAATAAATCACCACTGTAATCAACATATAAGACTCGAAATTCAATGATATAATTTACAAGAAAGTTTTGCCAAATAGCTGTACATAAATTGCTTAGACTATCTGAAACCCAAATTAAAAATTTCCATGTACAAAAGAATATAAGAAACATGGTTTCCTCAATGCTGAAGCAGCTCCCATAACAACCGCTAAAACCAACCCTAGACCAGCACCAAGAGGTGCACCCACTGCTGCTACAGTCAAAGAGCTTCCCTGTTCCTTGGATTCTTGTTCAACTGCTGCTGCAGCCCTTGCAGCTTGCTCATTTGCCACCAGTGAAAGCCTCTCATCTGCGAGTTCCTAAAACACAAAACAAGCTCAACTATAAGCCATTAAGTGGAGACTGGAATTTCCATACAAAGAGGAAACCTTTATCATGTGACAACAATGGTGAAAATTTTGTTCGTAATGGCAAAAACCCACGGAATTCCGAGAGATTTGACCTCCTTTAAAAGAAAAACAAGTGTTGGCTCCTGCTCCGGGATGGTTGGATGTCGAAATACAGGGATCTTGTGTGATAAATTATGGACAAGGACAGCCAAATAAGTTTTCCACTTAAGATCACGAACACCACTCCTCAATTCATCTCAAAAGCGGGCTGCTTCAGAATGCAACTCCTGAATTTTAAAAAATGCACTTAGTTGAACAGAGTAAATCTATTATGTTAAGCTTGAAAAGAGATTTGAGATCAACGCAACAGAAACAACAGTATGGCGTTATACAATCAACAAATACCAAAAGGCATTCAATAAGAAACTAATGAAAAATTGGTACTGCTCAGTTGCATTTATTCACATGAAAAGTGTAATTGATGGTGCTTTTCACAAATAAATAGCACTACTGTGGCAGCATCAATCTTCTAGATCATAACACTAAACATCACTAGCAAAAAGGGTAAGCCTACAACTAAAAAAGGAAAACAGATAATAAAAATCATCATCCAGACTCATCCCACCAATTTATACAAAAGAAATGGACCTATGACCTCACAAAGCTCCATTCAATCATCATCAAACACACCATAATCAACAAAATCCCCCCAAAATCCAAACTCTCATACTCTGCCTACCACCGATCATATTGAGAAACAACAGCCACACAGCATATCTCAATCCATTCATGACCCACCAAGAAAAACACATAAAGAACAGAGACAGAGGAGGGATACTGACCGAGGGAGGGAGGAGGATCCTTCTCGTCGTCGTCGTCGTCCTTGACCGATTTTTCGGCACAGATGAAGCAGCCCATGCCGGAGAATATGTTGTCCCTTGTATTCTTCTTCCTCTCTCTATGATTGATGATAGTCGGAGGGGTCGAGGAGGATGCCGGCGTGAAGGAGGCCAGGACAGCAGATGGCGGGGAGGAGCTCGGTCGAGCGGCAAAACCTAGGGGGTGAAATGAGGGAAAAACAGGCAGTGCACTGGAGGCGACATTGGCGATGGAGTGATCGGAGAAGGAGGGAGAGGCGAGGAGGAGGGGCTTGCGAGCGACGGGGGCGGCGCTGGGAAAAGGGGCGAAAGGGGTAGCTTAGGGTCATTTCGTTTTCCAATTATTTCTAAACCGTTAGATGCGTTTTCAACGGTTTGATTTAAATTTAAGCACAGTGAAGCTCACTGTGCTGCAGTACAGGCAACTTTTCCTATATATATATATATATATATATATACATACACACACAACACATGCTTCTCCCTACTTGTTAATCAATTCTTACTTAGCTACATGATATGGACGTACCCGTACAAGGAAATTCACAATAATCAATTTATATTTAATAAAATTTAGATTGCATGATTCATTGAACAGGAAAATTTCTATTGGGAGCGTAAAAGTTACTAAATACGTACCCTTTTTGAAACCATTTAACACTTTAATTTATAAAAATATTTTCTAAGTAATTTGATAATGAAAAAAAGAAGATACTTACATGGTTTTCAGTCTCTCCTCCTTACTCTCTAGTATCTAGTGTAGTTTGTACGAACGTACCACGTTTTTTATTATCTTCTTTGAAGGGGTACAGCAAACCAATCTCAACTTCAAAGCTACCAAATTTTAATTATTCTTAACCGTCTTAATTATTATTGTATTTAATCTTTGTAAGCCGTTTATGTATATAAATGCTAATTATGGCTTTATGCTCCCTCCACCAGGACTAATGCCCACGATTCATTGATGTTGCCAATTATTGAAGAAGACGAAGCAAAAGATTTTTTTAATGGTTACTGATTGTGAAATTGTAAATTTCCATCATTATTTTGTAAGTGAGATCTAATGGGTAAGAGGTGACGAGTTCAATTCTTCTAGGATTGGCTGGGTAAGGTTAGTATTGTGTGTATTGGGTAAGTGGGTGTGGGTCTTAGATTGGAGATTGCCTAGGAGGGAGAGAAAAAGAAGTGTCGGAGCCGGCCCGAGTTAGCTTAAGTGCGAATGCCAATTTTACATATACTGATGGCACTTTGAGGTAGCATATCAAAATGCCATGGAATCAATATTTACCGCAAGGAATTACTATTTATTAAGACCATAACCAGGAGGGATCTTGGACTACTGGGGAAGAAGCCAAAGAGACAGGTTAAGAATACTAATAAGACTTGGTTCAATTTATTCAGTCTTTTGTTTATTTCTAGATATGGATTCATGTATTAGATCTCATATCTTGTATATAAACTCTCCATCCTCAGTGTAACCAACGGCTTATTTGGACAAAATTATCTTTTTATTTACTGTTTTAATCTTTTTAAAGAGTAGTTTTGGTTGAAGGCGTATACGTGGGTGATAGATAATTAAGATCATTAGGTAAATAAGTTAGATCTCACAATACTTAAAATCTTATAAAATTACAAGATTGGATAATTAGCAGAAATGATTTATCACTAAGAATATAAACTAATAAGCACAAATATACGATAATCAAAGCAAATAATCAATCTAAATAAATGTAGTGTGTAAGGCAATACATGATCAAACTAATAAAAAATACTAACTTTAGCGAATTAATTAAACCATAAAAATTTTTAAGTGACCTTAGCCTCGTGTACTTTGTTGTTTTACGTGAACAAATCATAAGAGAACTAAGTCAAATTTGCATAAAAAATAAATCAAAATGAAAGTAACACATAATTATAGAAGACACAAGATATATTTTAAGAGGTTCGAATCTTTTACTCTTTTCTAGCTCACCTAATCTTTTAATTGAGTATGTAGGCTTTACAATTTATCCATGGAATCGAGTCCAGGGGCAGCATTTGCTTCAAACCAACAACTCATCTAGCGGCGAGTACTATTCCGGCGGCAACACCTGATTAAACAGTGGCAATACGTTCGATGACTGCAACTGGTTTGGCGCAAGCGGCTATCTCCTTGTCTAGAAGTAAGAGTAAGGGCAAGTGTGAACGGTGCTCCAAGGTTCGTTAAAGGCCGGTGGTCGAGCGGCACGAGAGGTAAAACAATCGCTGTTTCACCATATGTTTAATGTCTGATTTGTTGATTTACTCACCTCTATAGTTTATAAAATTAGAAAAATTAGTTATGATTTGCCAATTAGTATGTCATGACATTCTTAATGATTTGTTGATTACCGATTATATGACGACTTTGTGACTTAGATTAATGATTTACCGATTATTTAATCATTGTTCAATGTCTTATTTTAGTTAATTAAATTAATAATGAATTTTCAATTACTATGTTAATCAATTTTAATGTAGTCATGATTACTCTCTTATCAAGTTAGTCTTAATTATTTACTTTGATTTTTTACTTGATTGGTATCGTGATGATATTTACTTGCTATCAAATAAAAATATGTTTGTGCTGCTTTGTGAATTCATGATTTTATGCGTGTGTGTAGTTTTATTTGTAAATGTGGATTCATTAGTTTAATATATATATTTAATTTGTTTTGTTATTTATAAAGACCCTCACCAAATGTAAATGAACAAAGTGCAGGTCTATAGATGACACACAATCAAAGAAGAGAAAGAAAATATCATCCAGTGTATGGACTTATTTTGAAAGAAAAAATATAGAGTGTGGAGCGTGGACTATTTGTCAATAATGTAAAAAGAAATTATGCGTTGTTGGGACTTAATGGAACTACATATTGAAGAACATTGCCCCAAATTCAAATTAAAGAAGGCAAAGAATATAAATGGTGATATTGGACAACAAATTTTAAAAATTTGTGTGAAAAAATAAGAGGTATTGGCATAGAACTTTAGAAGTTCAATCAATGAAGTAGTAGATGTGAGTTAGTTGAAGCAATACTTTTGCATGAGTATCCATTTTCTATTGTGGAATGTAAAGGTTTTAGACGATGGATTAGTAATTTGCCACCACAATTTGTAATGGTTTTTATGAGGACCATTAAAAAAGATTGTCTTGGAATACTTGAAAGTAAGAAAAAAATGTGTTGGATTTGTTGGAAAAAAGTTGAAAGCTTAATGAGCTTTACTAGTAATATATGGATTTCTTCACAAAATATAACATACATTGTTTTAACTACTAATTTTATTGATTAAGACTAGAATTACAAAAGAAGGTGTTGAATTCTTGTAAGGTTGAAAGTCGACATACCAGGAAATATATAGCTAAGTGTCTCATTAGTAAGATTTGGGAATGACAGCCTCACAAAAATGGTGACATTGCAGCCAAAGAAATGATGACTTCTTTTCTGGTAGAACTTAAACCTTGTGGGTGATTGCTTTCAAGTAAGATGTTGTGCTCATATATTAAATTTAATTATTCAAGATGGAATGAATGAAGTTATTAAAGCTATAGAGAAGGTTCATAAATGTGTGAAATATGTCAAAGGATCTACTGTAAGGACTGACAATTTTTACATATATGCATGTAAATGAATACACCTAAACATTATTTCGTGTTTGATGTAAAGGCACATTGGATTTCTACGTACAGAATGATTATTGTCGCTTTAGAATTCAAGGATGTTTTTGATCGTTATAGTTTGTTTGATATGAATTGCACATGCCCTTTTTTGGATAAATAAGATGATCTTAGAGTGATACATGAATGTTTTGCTCCATTTTATGAGTTAGTATATATTTTTTTCTGCATCAAGTATCCAACATCAAATGCTTTTTTTTAACATGACTTGTGAGCTCAAAGTTCAATTGATTGAATGATGTCATAGTGAATCTGATTTGATGTTGTCAATGGGACACACAATGTTAGACAAGTTCAATAAATGTTTGGAAGAAACAAATATGTTATTGGATGTTGCTTCAATTTTGGATCCCTGATTGAAAACGTAATCTATTGAGTACTATTTTACTACATTCTATAAAGATAAGGAAGGAAAAATGGTTGAGGGAGTTCAACAATAGTTGACATGCATGCACGGTGTCTACTCTAATGTAATAAAATCCATGGCTAAAGGAAGTGTGCAAAGTAAATCCTCAATTGAAATTGGATTAGCAGGTGGTGGAAGTTCATCAAGCACTCAATCCATTGGTGGATTGATCAGTAGTCAATTGAAAGCGGTAAGTAAATTTATTATGAAAAGTTTAGTAAAAAAACCCATACAAACTGATTTGGAGAGTTATTTGGTTGAACCGACTATCCCCAGTGTTGATGGATTAGATGAAGCATTTAATATATTATAATGATGGAGACCGAATATTGTGAAATACCCGCTTTAAGGAAAAATTACTCAAATGTTTTAGCATTTTTAATGTCAATTGTTGCTTTTAAATCAGCCTTCAACATTGGAGAATAAACAATTGACTCAACTAGGAATAGTTTGAGTCCCACAACATTAAAAGCAATTATATGTACCCAAAATTGGTTGATGAACAAATATGAAGGTAATGTATGTTATTATAATTCTATTGTCTACTTTTACTATATATTTAGTTCTCAAACATTCTTCTTTTGCTAATAATCTTTTTGCACTTGTAGAATAAGGGTCGAGATCGATATCAAATTTATTTGCAACAATCAATATTGAAGAATGGGAGAATGGTGATTCGTGTAGTGATGGAGATAGTGTAGTCAAGTCTTCATCTTCACCTTGAACACGTGAGGATGTTCAATTTAATTTCTGGTCTTCCATTTTATTATATTTCTTATAAACAATTCACTCTTTGTGCTTTATTTTTTCATGTAGGATGGCTGGAATTCCGATGGATGAAGAACCAATTTCCAACATTGCTTCGTCCTTACATTTCCAAAGAATTTGTTAATTTTGAAGCTTCTATACATTGATTATATTTTATTTAACTTGTAAATGTGTAGTAGTTAAATTGATGATAGGGTATTCTAGCAGCATATAATTTATATTTAGTTTGAGTTTTTTTTTCGTGATTAATTATTTGAAGGTAGCATTCAAAATATGAGGATGCATTAATGATTATTTGTGTTTCTCATTTAGTAATTTATTGGTTAATAAAGGTTGACTTTATGCATAATATATATTTATTTAGTGTGTATTACCATCATGATTTATACTTGTCATATGACATTTTTGTCTCCCAAATATGAAGAAATTATATTGTAAATGGAAAATTTCAGATGTTCAGTCAGTCATTTGGTCAGACAAAGAAATGCCCATGCTAGGTTTGTTTTTATTCTATCAAATTTGGTCAATCAAATTTTGTCATGGGCAGACATTAGTTGGACTCGATCATTTGGTTGTCCATGCCCACCTTGACATAATACCCTTGGAGTCACTACCACTTGAAGCTAACTATCTCCCTATCGAGGTCACACCTTGAGCCAAGGGAGACTTATTTAAAAATAGATTTATTTGCTTCACACCAACTTTAGAGAAAATAAGAACCAATTTTTATATTAATCACGGCCCATTTCAAATAGAGATGTGGGATAGTGATGTTAACACACCCTAACATGTGCAAGCCATATAAGACCTAGCATGTGGACCCTACATCCATGCCATATGGGCTTTCCATTTAGGGCATTTACAAATAGGCCATGTAGATTCTGCCCGCACCACAATTAATAGATATGTGGGCATTAAAGAAACGTGGTACACACGGAGTCCCTGGTGGGTTGGCTTTGATATCATAGGGAAATGAGTCCATAGGCTTCACTTTAAATAACTAGCCACTTTAGAGAACCAATGAACCTATATACCACCCATCTCATATAGAGATGTGAGACAATGATTTAACATCTTCAATCCAATCACCCTCTTTCTCTGGACCTAGTGTTCACACACACACACACACACTCAACATGTAAAACCCACGATTCGAAGTTAGGGTTTTATATTTACAACCGGTCGAGTCGACCGTTATTTTTTTGAATTGAGTCAGTTTCAGGACACGTGTACCGAGCCGACGTCGGTCGCGTGTATGAGCTATGAGGGTCATGCGTACCCAAGTATATGATGATAACGTCATGAATACAGCAGAACAGAATGAGTTATCAGAATATATGAGAGTATGCCAGTGATTGTTTTTATCATTTTTACATATAATGGATCGTAG
>JAURVB010013050.1:0-112261 GCA_033002965.1 Piper betle
ACAACCCTTCAATTTAAGTTAATTGCTTTTAATCAGCCGATTAATTAATTACCGTTTATCGCGATCGAAATTTATTAATTTCATGTAATAATTTATAAATTTATTATTTTGACCACTTAACTCATATTCCTTTAAATTAATTATTTCAATGATTTTAACACGAGTTGGTATTATTATTATGAATTTTAACTCAACCCATATCGAGTCAACCCGAAATTACAAAACTGCCATTCTTCTTCTTCTTCTTCTTCTTCCCGTCACCATTCTTCTCTTCACCCAAAACCAGCACCAAGCTCTTCTCTTTCGACCAAAATCTAGATCCTATCCTTCACCCATTGTCTCCCTTTCCTAGCAACCAAATTAGCAGCAACAATCAAAGGCGACTGCACCACCACAACGACGAACCAGCAGCCATGGCGACCTCGACCTGCTGCTATGGCGACTCAGACGTGGCCAGCATCACCGCCCCACGCGTCCCCTTCTTCCCGCACAACAACCCAACGCCCAGAAGAAGAGAAACACTACCCTACAGCGTGGTATATGCAACTGGTCGTGACACAAACGCCATGGTGCTATTGCTGCAATTGCAGCAGGACGTGCTACCATCCTTGGCTGTAAATTCTATGAAATCTCACCTTTAATTACTACAACATGAGTAAGGACGTTGATGCAGCAACTGATTAGCAAAAGATTATGACTTGTTGCTGTAATTAATCACAAACACACAAGAATTGCTGCACGGCAGCAACTTATGTTTGTGGGTGAATTCCTGGTTCTAATACAGTTACATCCTCCCTTTTTCTTGTTGATTTCAGGTCTTAGTTTCCATGATTATCTTGTATTATAATCTTTGATCATATGTATGCATGCAAACTAAGAAGAAGAGAGGAAGAAACTTACCAAAACAATGGGGAAGCCGGCGTTTGTCCAAGGAGCTTATGTGCATGACGCCCCCCTCCTTCTCCTTATAAAATGAAAGAAGGCCTAGGGTTTATGAAAACACACTTCGTTGCCAGGTAAATGGGTAAGTGATATGGTTCACTTTACTAGTTTAAACGGTTAAATGGTATGGTTTACTTAACCGGGTAAAAATACTTAACCGGTTAACTAATACTTTCCACTTGACCGGGTAATTGATAATTAACCGGGTAGCGGGTAAATAATTTAAATAAATTCATGGATACCAACGTTCGATCCCACCGCGTCGAATATATACATATATATATATATATATATATATATATATATATATATATTCCGGGTCTTTACAGTATTTGTAATCCTCCACTCATCTCTGAGTTTGAGGAACTCAAAGGTGGAATTGTAAGGATCCCTCGGGAATGGAATAATTGTTCACCAATCCAGTGCCCGCTTTGACTAGCATGTTCCCGCTCACGTAGCACGTGAGTTGATTTCACCATCTCTATTGTCACAAAAAAATCAATAAAATCATATACAGGCTTGTGAAGGGATTTATATAATAAGGCAGAAGGCGACTTGCAGTGGATCTTGTTTTCGAAGTCATACTCAAGGGATGTCATCCTCGAGGGTTATTAATCATGGAAGTAAAATACGCCTAAATAGCTTATGTTAAGTGGGGTCTGATAAAGCAACTACTTAACACGTCATGCGATCTAGAAATCAAACTAGCAATAGACTATAGCCATAAAAACTAAGAAGAGTCCTAACAAACTTGTGGTCCAAGCTCTAAGCACGCCAGCACCACCATGACCACCTCACGGTCGGCTATTGATCCATACCCATCACTACCACTTTTGTCCATCGGTATTCCATCGCTGACACCTCCGTTCGAGCCATTTTTAGCCACCAACGAGCATGGATCAATAGCCGACCGTGAGGTGGTCATGGTGGTGCTGGCGTGCTTAGAGCTTGGACCACAACCGCTTTTGTCCATCGGTATTCCATCGCTGACACCTCCATTCGAGCCATTTTTTGGCACCAACGAGCCACCTCTGGTGAGGCCAAGCACCTAGCTAGGTTCATCTCATTGAGATCTTCATCCATGACCACCACCATGGCTGTGATTGTCACCTACAATGATGCTGCAGCCGGCAGCGATTCTGGCCATTTTTCAGCTAGTAGCCAGCCGAACTTGGCCGATCATCACTACCATCACCTCTGCCTTGACGCCCTCTGTCTATCATGACCAACAGTCATGGTGGTGAAGGGTATGGATCGATAGCCAACCATGAGGCATTTATGGTGGTGCTGGTCTGATGCCCGGGTCAGTCGGAGACTTGCTAGCTGCGAGCCGAAGTGGCGGCATCACTAGGAGTGGAAAACTCCGAAAATGGGAGAAAATCTCTGAAAATAGATGAGTGAAAGATAAGTCTGATGTGGACGAATTTGATAATGCCACTTGGCACGATTTAAATGTCCTACAACACATGGCCTAGTAGGGGCCCGCCTATGGTTATATGCAAATATATATATATATATATATCAAAGCACTATGGTGCGCTGCCAATTATGGGCCATTGGATCATGATCCAACAGCCCAGACAGATCCTCCCACCTAGCATTGCCTGCCCGTCCACCCACGACCGAGTCACCGCCACCTACCCGACCACCCCCCATCACCACCCACAGCCGCGGCCCCCGCCGGCCCCAAGCTGCCGCGGCCCCCTGCGACAACCCCGCCCACCCCAATCCACCGTGGCCTGCCTGAGCGCCCCCAAGCCGTGGCCCCTCCACCATGGCTCTCATGGTCCACCGCCCCTTGTGACGACCCCGCCCGCCCCAAGCCGCCGCGGCCCCTACTAGGCCATTGCGGCTTGGGGCAGGCGAGGGCCGCAGCGAGGGGAGGGGGGGCAGGAGCGGGCGGGCTGTCAGTTGGTCAGTCGGGCAGTCGGGCGGGCGGTCAGGTGGGCGTGCGGGCGGGCTGGTGGGCTGACGTGTAGATCTTGGGGAGGGCTGTGAGCTATTGGATGAAATCCAATGGCTCACAAGGGCAGCGCTACATGCACTGACAAAATGGGGCAGCGCATAGTAGCACTGCCTTATATATATATAGACAGACAGCTCAGATCGAGAAGGTTCAAAGTCAAAATTGACTCAAGTCCCAAAAGTAATTTTATAGGTGATGAACGAGGTAAGAAGGCTAAATAGGCCTCGAAACCCTAAACTCAATTGGGTGAAAATCTACAATTCAACTCAAACTGGGCCCATAGGGGTAATTCGTGATCCTAAATCCCTATGATACTTGCAAATGAGATACCTTGAAAATCCCGAATGGATACTCAATGCTACAACGGCCTAGATCTAGGCCTAAAACCCTAGCGAACACATAAAAAAATTCGTAGACCTCACGTATACACTGATAACTCATGCCCTCCTGTATCATAATTGAAGCTATCATTTGCATGTCGGACATTCTCAGAGTATTTAACATGTTCATAAGGCCAACTGGGCCCCATACTCATGGTCTAAAAACTAATTTGGCTTGAGCTCGCTCGAACCGGCTCGAGACTGACCTGAACTGATAAAACTACAAGCAGGTAAAACCCTAACCCAAAGTTGTGGTTTTACATTAGTTGATTACTTTATACCCATGGTTAATAATACAAAAGAGTAGGTAACTTTTTCATGATTAAGAGATTTGGTCGAGATTTGACAGGTAGATGATATATATGGATGAAATAGTTTATGAGTTTAACTACAAGAATTCATTTGACTCATAGATATCCACATAAGGGAGTACATCTTAATGCACCAACTTAGTCTTTGTTTGCACAGAAATGGGAAATTATGCTAGGGTGATAGGTTGTGATAGGATGCAAAAGCCCTTTACAATTAAATTCATTTCTCTACATATCATGCAAGTGTATGCTACTCATCAATTAAGTGAAATCATCCATCCTAGATCCATTTTCATTAAAAGAACTCGCATCAACTTGTGTTGTGTTTTTTATCTTTTCTACCTTTGCATCACTTTTTCCATTAACTAGAATACTTGTTTCATGCCTTCACATGTTCATCCTATTATACACGTCCTGTACATAGCTTAGTAGGTTTATTGATTTATTTATGAACATTACTTTAGAAACATCAAATCCTAGTATGAACGATCTCTTTCTAATCTCTCTATTATTTGTTCGATGCAACACTTGCGCGATGCATTGATAAAGTAACAACACATGTACGTAGACATATTTGTCATAATTTCATAGACATGAATGATGACATAGGGAAACTATGCTTGCCTGCAACCATGCCCA
The DNA here is from genome assembly GCA_033002965.1 of Piper betle. NCBI lineage: Eukaryota > Viridiplantae > Streptophyta > Magnoliopsida > Piperales > Piperaceae > Piper > Piper betle. The sequence goes on from JAURVB010013050.1 coordinate 4,239, forward strand.
TCTCTAGATGTGCTAATCTATGTCAATGGTTTTGTTGGCCATGGACAATGGTTGGGTAAATTTTTTCCAGCTCTTCTGCAAATCTCAGTTTGTAGACAAGCTATTTTCTCTCCTTAGACGTGGGTGGTACCTATATGATGAAGTAGCCAAATTGATGGAATGCATACATGTAATACCCATGACTCAAGTCAGAGTTTTACATTATCGAACTTGTTAGTTCAATTGTAGGTTTGAGTCAAGTCAGCTTGATGAGCCACCTGCTGAGCCGAAGATAGACTGTACATTATGAGGGATGAGGGCAAGTGTACCCCACTATATTATAATAACATCAAAAAAATGATGAGAAATGAGTTATCAGAGTACATGACAGTATTCAATTATCTTTTTGTTTTTTATTTGATAGTAGAATTATTTTTAGGCCGAATAACACATTACGACTCGTTACATAGCAGTTGGGTGGGTTATTTGTTATAGAACATGTCATTTTGATGTTATGGAGTGTATTATATTTTATGAGATTTTTCCATATTTTCTGGATTTTCTTTGGAATTTATTCCGCTTTAGTTATTATTTTTTACTTGAATCGGACTCAAGTCAACTTTCAATCACAAAATTACCCCTGAAACCCTCATGCCAACACTTCCTCGCCCAACCACGATTCCCGCCCCCTACTTTCTGCCGACACCACCTCCAGCCGGTGTACTGCTCCTGATCGACTCTACCGCCTCCACCGGAGGTCCTACGAGCTACTGTGCAGCCTTCCTTGTTGCCTCCCGACCTCCACAACGCAATCATTGACACCCTTCAGCTGTGTGCTGCGCCACTCAGCTGCCGCTGTGCCACTAACGTCGTCCCCTTTCAACCCCAGGAAGTTTTTCCTCACACCGAGTGGCACCGCAAAGGCAAATCAAGGGCCGATCAGAAAAGCGAATAGACCCACGGACTCACCGCCGCTATCAGTGACCAATGCCACCATTGTCGCCATCACTAGCACCATAGTTAGTCAAGCTTCGTAACTACCCGCCATTTTTCACGATATTGTGGGCCTTGCTGGCAGGGTGTTACTCAAAATTTAACAAAACCCAACCCTATAACAACCAATCCTAACCGGACCAGCTGTTACTTAAAAGGTTACATGAATAATATGAAGCAAATAAGTCTAGCATTTCTAACTCAAAAGAACTTATTTTCAAATGACAATGCATAAAGTAATTATCCCACAGTTTTAGACCGTTTCCCATAGCCATATTTATAACACAAGAAAAGTAAAAAGAGAAGTCCGCTTATTAACCGTTCACCACCTGCGTTGGTAGCAAAACCACCTTGTCGTCTCTTAGCCTTTAGGTCCAGCTGCTAACCTGCGGAGGCAATCCCGCGTTAGTGATTAACCACTAACCCGTATAATTAAATAAAACAAGTCCATAAACTCCCTATCATTATCTATAATATTGGCACTTGTGCCCATTCCAACATGACCATTTATTAGCTGATGGTTCAGTCCACCATGTCCATTAGTTGGCTGATGGGTCAGTCCACCATGTCCACCTATTGGGTGATGGGTCAGTCCATCATGTACATTACCGGCTGGCGAGTCCAATCCGCCATGTCCGTTATCGGCTGGTGAGTCCAATCCACCATGTCCATTAGTTGGCTGATGGGTCAGTCCACCATGTCCATCTATTGGCTGATGGGTTAGTCCACCATGTCCGTAATTGGCTGGCGAGTCCAATCCGCCATGTCCAATTTATTGGCTGACGGGTCAGTCCATCATGTCCATTACCGGCTGGCGAGTCCAATCCGCCATGTCCGCTATCGGCTGGTGGGTCCAATCCACCATGTCCGTAATTGGCTAGCGAGTCCAATCCGCCATGTCCAATTTATTGGCTGATGGGTCAGTCCATCATGTCCATTACCGGCTGGCGAGTCCAATCTGCCATGTCTGTTATCGGCTGGTGGGTCCAATCCACCATGTCCGTAATTGGCTGGCGAGTCCAATCCGCCATGTCCAATTTATTGGCTGATGGGTCAGTCCATCATGTCCATTATTTGATTATGAAGGGCATAGCCCGTGTCAGACTGAGTCAATTCCTTGACCCCGGTTGCACTCAGTGCATGGTGGTCGAATCTGGGCTCAGGCTGACCAGGTTATCCACAAGGGAAAATACAACATTTTAAATAATTATACGGACCTGGATATTTCGAACTTGCAGCTGCGACCAATGATCTTAATCTGAACGAAGACATAAAATTATACATAAGTATAATTTTATTCGAGTAGAAATGCATGCAACTAAATGACTAATATATATTACTATTATTATTAAAATAATCAATTTATTTACCTAATATTAAATTTAATATGGTAAAGGTAACATCTTTATTTATTAATCACTTATAACCGTCCGATTTAATTTAATCGCTTTTATTACGCCGATTAAGTATCGACAGTTTCTCATTACCGTATTTTTTATTAACTATGTCCATGTTGACTTCGTCAAATAACTAATTAGTTTAGTAACTCTACCCTAACCAATTAAAATAATTATCTTTAAAGATTTATTACGTGTTCGTATTGTTGTTTAACTCAAGTTGGTATCGAGTCAACCCATATTTACAAAACTGCCACCCTCCTTCTTCTTCTTCTTCTTCTTCCCGTCGCCACTCTTCTCTGCACCCAAAACCAGCACCAAAACCAGACCACGCCCTTCTTCTCCGCCCCTTTTCTTGGCACTCAAACCCTGAATCACGTCCTCCCTCAACTTCACCCTTCTCCACCAACCAATTGGAAGTCTAAAGTGCGTGTTTTACAGCAGTTAACCAAGACGACCATGTGCTGCACCATGGCGCCCAACTCCTGGCCTGTTTCTTCTTCTCCCAGCCTCAAGACCCCTCCTTTCTTGCACCTTGCTCCAATTCATATGTTCCACGACCTCAGGCCGGCCTCAAAACAGTAAGGATCAGCCACCTTTGGACGTTGCATGGAGTATGGTCGTCCTCCCCACTTCTGTACGTCGCTGCCATGAATTCCGGCGAGAAGGTCGTCCGTTATGGACTGTTCCGGCGGCCTGAACTGCTGTGAAGGAACCCATGATGCTATCGGCGAAGCACAACCGGTGTCTACCCCTTTGAACATCAATTACAGCACCTATTTGAACCCGTCGCCACCTAGGACGGCCGGATTTCTTCACCCACCGCCGTCGCCCCTGTTTTCACCGCCGTCCCCTGTTTTTGTCTATTCACCACCCTAGGCCGGCATCCACAGCCGTGAGATCAACCCTATACTGATCGAAGAAGAGAGTTGGATCATCTTCCGACGTCGGAACGGTCGTCGCCGCTGATTCCCGACGGGGCCTGCCCACGCTTGCCCATCTCGCCGGATAGGGGAAACTCGTCGGCAATTTCTCAAGTGTAAAATTATATTTGTTTTCTTATTGATTTTAAACTTTTAATCCTCACGATTATAAAACTTATTATCAAATTAAAATATGCATGCAAGAAAATTAAGAAGAGGGAGATAGGAATACCTAAGCAAGGGAGAAGACACGCGGCAACGAAGAGGAGAAGAGAATGCAAATGAAGGCTAGGGTAGAGGACGTCCTTTATAAATGAAATGACGGCTAGGGTTTGTGGAAACACACTAACACCCGTATTTCATTCCTTTAACCGGGTAACCGGGTAAAGAATAAAATATTTAATCGGGTAGACTTAACTGGGTAGAGAATATAATATAATTAATATTAATTCTCTAATGTTCGATGCTTCCCTGTCCGAGTCGAATATATTAAAAAAAATTTTTCCACGGTCTTTACAAGCTTGCCGACCCATAGCCCCGATTGCCTCACCAAAAAAGTTCCCAGAAAATTGCTAGAAACTGCCAAAAAATTGCAGAAAAACTACTATAAACCAGCTTCGCTGAAATTTGCCAAAAATCACCAAATTTTCTCTAAACTCGTCCAGCAAAACCCAATCGAACTTTGGATGCCTCCGGGGCCAAATTTGAGTCTCGAACAATGCAACAAACCCTAGTAGTTTTTGTCGCCAATTGCTGGCGATGCAGGGTATAAATAACTCCCACCTAATAACTAAAAAAATTGATTAGTAACACAACATGCTAGGGTTTGATAGATTGATGTGATAAATATTTTTATTATAAATAAAAATGAATTTGTGTGAAAGGTATTAAAATAAATGCTAAGCAACTAATTAAGTAAATTCAATATGAATTGTTAATCAAATGCAAGGTAGCCAAGAAAATCTTGATATGGATTGATGTGTGTGCCTTGATTTGAGCGTGATATAGGATGTGTGAACACATCATAGTGGGTATTAGTTTTTAGTTTTGATGTTTAGGTATGGAGTACGAGCTCGCTGCCTAGGCACGTTGACACGATTTGGCTTCAATTAGGACTATTTAGGACTCGATTCTAGTTTGACTCTTTCACTCTATCATGATTTGTTTCAAAAGGTAAGTAGATATGTCAAGTGGTGGATTTATTGCATCCCACTCCACATGCGCCATCTAGTCATACAGATTTCCGGATTAATAACCCTCGAGGATGAGTTCCTCGAGTTTGTTTTTGAAAATTCAAATCCAGATTATCATACCTTATGGTCTACAATATTAAAATCCCTACCCAGACCTATGTATAAATAGTTTTATCGATGTTTTCCAATGACATGTGAGACTGGGGAAGGTCAACTCACGTGAACAGCGAGCGGGCACGTACCCGTAAAAATAGGCTCTAGATTGGTGAGTGGGTCATTCCATTCTCGAAGGATCCTGACAACTCCACCATTGAGTTCCACAATCCCTAAGAAGTGTGGAGGATTATGGGTACTGCAATGCAGTGCATGTCTAGACTTGAGGTTTCAAAGGGTACTAAAGGTGCATGCCTGAGAATACTAGGCCTCTGTACTCAGTGCCAAGAGTTATATGGAGGATGTAGAGGACTGGAGGAGAAAGGAAAAGAATTTGATTTTCCCTCGCAAGGGATAGTTTTAAAGTTGCAAATGCAAGAGATGAGTTAGAATGGGACTCTGTTGAGCTGAGGCTAAAGGCTCCTAATTAAGTGCCCTTACGAGAGATTCTACAAAGAAGTACATGAATGATTTTATTTAATAGGAGTGTCAGCTCTCTTATGCCAGTTTGATTATTAGTTATTCCTAGACCAATGATACTTGTTACTGACATTTTTGTATTATGTATGTTGGTGAGGATCTTGACGATTGAGTGCTATCGGGATTGGGGAGGAGCAGCATTGTACCATGAACACATGTACCTGCAAAACGGAATGGAAATTGTGGTGTGATGAATTGTTACAAATAATTGTGAATTAAATGTTATAACGTGTTATTGGAGGAATTGTTGTGCGAAACTATGAAATGAATTGTGATTGGTAGATATTATGAGTAGAATAGGATGATGAAGTGGGGTCAACATAAATATGGTTATGATGTGAATCTTTGAGAAAATAAAAATATTTTGACAATGTATTGAGTTTTTATTGCTATATATAAATATATATTATTTGTTGTTCATAGGATGGTCCCTATTGCACTTTTAGGAGATACTCTATCTGTTTTATTTATTTTTTAAACAATTGCTATTTTTCAAACTTTTGACTTGTTTGTTTTTCTTTCAATACGATTGCATATCATAGCATTCATGTAGAACAATGTTAGAACCTAAACATCCTACAATGCATTGTAGTTCGCATCACCATCTTGAGATGCTGCAGTTAGATCAAGGTTGGGTTAACCGGATCAAGTAGATTAAGGAATGGTTTGGTCGTCGGTAGCATTTTTGGTTAGGTTTGGGAGTGAACCAAAATAGGGTGCTATAGTCTTGGTATCAGAGCTAACCCCTGGTTGATTACGATGGTAAATGTATTACAAGTTACATGTGTGCAAAAGTTTCACTGAGTTGTGCCAACAAATATATTTTTGTCTTAAGATTTTGTTTACAAATTTGCTTACCAATTAGTAGTGTGACAGGGTGTCAGGTTAGAGCAAGGATTACTAGCAGAATGGTGAGACAGATTTGCAGAACGTAGATCAGGGTCCCATCCCCTCCATTGCCCAGACAAGACAGTACCAGTCATGGTTACAATGACCCAACATCTAGTCAACCGAGGACAACGATGCCACCAAGAGAGACCAGTGTGTGAGTCTCAGTTAGTCGACATAGTGAGAACCGTTGTCACTGCAGTCACCATAGAAGCAGTAGTTGACTAGAGAGAGATGCAGCGATTGCTATATTGGTTGAGGCTCAGATAAAGATGCAGCAAAATCGAGAGGAATTCTGGAGAGAGCATAGACAAATGGCCCTCTTGGTAGCCAAAGCTGAGAAGAGACTAGCAATGGATGACAAGGAGAGCCAGCAGTCCCCATGGGCACTCTGCCACAACCTCCTCCTCCACCATTGCAACAGAGGACTACTCCAACATTGGCTCCTCTATTTAACCCATTTCAGGCAAGAATGGGCCCATATAGCAATGGACTCGTAGTAGCAGGTCGCGGGAAAACTGTAGGTGGAAGTGGAGGTACAGGATTTGATAGTGTACCAGCAGGTATAAGACCACAGTTTTCATAGTACAAACTAGGAAAAGAATCTATCAGATTAGCAGATGTAAGGAATTTAGAACTGTGGCAATATGAAAAGTTCATGAAGAATGGTGGATGACCATTCTTTGATAAGTTAGATACAGAAGAGGCATTCCTACGGATATCATCAACCATAAGAGTATTTTGTAATATGGCATGCCCAATGGAGCACAAGGTATGCATCATTACAGGGGCATTCCAAGATGAAGCTAGAATATGGTGGGATTCAGTCTAGAATTCTACATTTGCCCATAGACAACGTGAAGACATCACTTGGGAAGAATTTAGAGCAAAATTTGATGGCAAGTGCTTTCCACCAGATGTCAAAAAGAGAAAGGAGTGGGAATTCTAGACACTGAAACAGGGTCCCATGATAGTGGTGCAGTATAAGACCATATTTAGAGCTCTAGAAAGACTTGCATCAGATTTTGTTCCAAGCAAACGAAGTAGGATAGAGCATTTTTAAGAAGACATCCATCAAGAGATAAGGTGAGTAAAAGCGAGTTATAGCTACTCAACCTTGGAGAGATTTTGACCAGATGCAGCAACATCCAAGGTCGTATCAGCCAGAGCAAGGAGCACAACATAGACGTAGAATAGATGCACCGATTCCCATGAGGGCTATGGATTGCCAAGTTCAAGATAAACGATCACCTTTCCGTCAGATTTGCAAATGTCATCATCGAGGTGAGTGCAGAGGAGGCACTAACGCATATTACCATTGTGGTCAGCCAAGACATAGAGACGTCGAGTGTAGAGTAGACACTAATGCATAATATAGTCGCAGTCAGCCAGGGCATAAAGCCACAACCTATCCAACTGGCCAAGACCAGCAGTTGACACTTCCAATGCCTCAACAGAGACTTACACTTCCAGCTCTCCAACATCAGCAACATCAGCGAGGCCAACAGGGCCAAGGTCGAGGCCAGAGAGGTGGACACCAACAGCCACCAAGACAGTAGCACCAAAGGGGATAGAACTAAAGAGGGTATATGGTTGCAAGGTAGGCTAGACAGTAGAGGGTAGACAACAGGTACAACCAGCTCAGAATGAAAGGGAATAGAAATGGGCAATACCACCGGTAGCATCTCCTGCCCAAGCACAGCAACAACCGGTGAGGATGTACGCACCCAAAGTGGCAGAGGCACTTGAGGAGGCGACAATCATGACAGGAAGGCTTTCAGTAAGCTTTATACACTCACACAAGTAGGATTGGATGTAAGATAGAAGAGTTAAGACATTCACTATTGATGTCTACTCCCGTCGGTAGTGTGATAGCTAGGGGTGACTGTGTGCATAATGTCCCTGTTGAGATTCAACAGCGACAACTTGTAGCTAATTTAAAATTGTTCAAGCTACAAGAATTTTATGTGATATTTAGAATGAACTGGATGTCAAGCAACAAGCCATGATAGATTGCCGAAAAAGACTGTGACTTTCCACCATAGAAGACCCTACTTTTTCTTTTAAGGTTAGGGCAAAGATAGAGAACAAGAATGGATATCCTATTAGCATGTAGTGAGACAACTAGACATAGGCAATAAGTAAATAATGGTAGCACTAGTTTTTGCTGAGTAGAGTGATTCAGGGGATAGATTGAACATTGAGCAGATTCCAGTGGTCAGAGAATTTACTGACGTATTTCGAGATGAGATTATTAGATTGCCTCCAGACAGAGAAGTAGATCTCGTCATTGAGCTGATGTCAGGACACAACACCTATCTCTAGATCTCCGTACAGTAAGACACCTCTTGTGTTCATGGAACTAAAGGAATAGTTATAGATACTATTGGATCAAGGGTTCATTAGATTGAGTGTCGCTCCATGGGGTGCTCTAGTGCAATTCGTGTGGAAGAAGGGTGGAAGCATGCATTTATGCATCGGTTACAGGATGCTAAACCTTGCATTTATTAAGAATAAACTATTTTCCTTGTATTGATGATCTATTCAACCAATTGAGCTCAGTAGGCATCTTCTTGAAGATTGATTTGAGGTCAGGATACTACCCGTTGATGATTAGACCAGAGGACATCCTGAAAACTGCATTCAGGACCAGATATGCCCACTACGAGTTTTTGGTCATGCCTTTTAGGATTGACCAATTCTTGAACAGAATTTATGGACTTGAGGAATAGCATGTTTAGTGCATATTTGGACCAGCTTATGATCCTCTTTGTAGACGATGTACTAGTATACTCTTTGTCCAGGGAAGAGCATGAGCAACATCGAGGATTGTGTTGTAGATGCTGAGAGAGCATAAATTGTAGAGGAAGTTTTCGAAATGCAGTTTTTGGCTATCAGAAGTGAATTTTCTCATCCATATGGTTTCTGTATCAGGCATCTCAGTAGATCCAGCCAAGATAGATGTAGTAGTGCAATGGGAACTGAGGTTCTGTGTTTCCTAGGCTTAGCTGGATACTACGATGGTTTATTCACAATTTCTCTTCCATTGCAGCCCCTCTTACATAGTTGACTAGGAAGGAGGAACATTTTAGAAGGATGGGCGAATGTAAGAAGAGTTTCAGGATGCTTGATGGAGGAATTGACTTCAGTACCTGTCCTCACATTGCCAGAAGGACATGAAGATTTCGTAGTTTACACAGATGCCTTAGGAGTTGGTCTAGGTTGTGTTGTGATGTAGAAGGATAAGGTTATAGCCTATGTATCTCGTCAGCTCAAGGTCCATGAGCGTAACTATCCTACACATGACTTAGAGCTCGCAGTAGTCATATTCGCTCTCAGAATATGGAGGCACTACTTGTATGGAACATCTTTCATACTCTTGATTGATCACAAGAGTCCAAAATATATCTTCACGTAGAAGGATTTGAACATCAGACAGAGAAGATGGTTAGAAATGTTACCAGACTCTATGATATTGACATAGCATACAACGAGGGCAAAGCAAATGTGGTAGCAGATACATTGGGTAGGAAGCTAGTTTGAGGCTCAGCAGGATTGGCTGTAGTTGTGAATTCCCTCAACTTAATTGTAAAACCTTGAAACTAGCGACGTTATTTTATTTAGGTTTTGTAAATCTTGGAACGAATCTTAAATATAATTTAATTAAATTAAATCTTAAAAATCAATATCATAAATTATCAATTATGACATTTACCGTATCGGTACGGTGGTATTATGGATTGTTTCAAACAAGTTTTATTTATTGTATTTTGTTTTATTCTTCTGAATTTTTCCCTTTCGGTTAAATAAGGTTCCACCACATGTCGAACCAGTTGGCTTTGTGTTGGTAGCGGCTACGGTCTCTTGGGGAGGCTGACATGCTGTGTAAGGATGGGGTTTTGGTTTTGAGTTGAAGATAAGGGGAAGACTTTGTATCCCCATATTGTTGGACGTGGAAGATTTTTGGGATTGGGAGTTTTGAGTGTGATTTGATATCCAGAACTCTTTTATCTTCCTATATGGTGGGCTTTACTTTTTGTTGGGTTTCCATCACTCATTTGCAATGAAAAAAACTCAATAGTTAGTTTTTGACTTTTTGTTATCACACTAATGGTTAGTGTTTTATATACTTATGCGTGATTATGTTCTTTATGAAAAAGTTTAATGTAGTGAATTCTCGAATTTCACAAATATTCTTTTATATAAAGGAAAATTCAGTTGATGGTATATAAAATTTCCTCTTGATAGTTTGTGAACATGCTTGGCTCACAAGGGGAGGGCTTTAGAGAAGTTAATCGAGTAGCTTTAGGGAAAATATTTTCTTTGAGTTGATTCCTTTAGAGAGTTTATTTTTCAACACTTTTTCCCCTTTAGTATGTCGCTACCTTGTTGGGCGCCTCTCCATCTTCTCTCGTGTATATGTGTCCTCTTCCTCTCGCATGCATCTATAGTGTTTGTGCTCTTTCTAGTTTTGGGTTTGATTAATGAATGATTAAATACTAATTAATTCATAATCACTACAAATTGAGTTGAATTAAATCGAGTGATGATATTAGTAATAGTTGATCATATGGCTATTATCTTATGTTTATGGATGAAAACATGTTTTATATTATATATAGATAACTAAACTATATTTGTTATTATTATTGTTAGTATTATTGATTTATGTATATGGTTTTCTTTTAAATTCATGATCATGTGGGATAATTATTAATAAATAATTATTTATATAATAATAAATAAGTACATTCTGTTTCATTTGGGATATGTATGTTTATTATATTAAATAATGTTAATATATTAGAGGTAATTATGATATATATATATATATATATATGCTTGTTAATGGTTATAGTTAATTAATTAATGGATGGCATTGTAATCTATTACTTAACTATTTATAATTAATTATAGTAACAAGGATGACGTCTTTATACCCTAGTGCGTATGAGATCGTACGTTATTAATTATTAATCGAATCATAAGTACAATCAAACACTGTTGGGTTAATTAAAATACTGTAAATTAATGCGAATGAGCATATTATAATAGTTCCATGAATATTTTTCCAATTAAAATGAGATTAGTATTAAATTATCTTTCAGTGTTTACAATCGTTTATATTTATGATGTCACTACTAAAATATAAAAAAACAAGGACCTTATGTGGTTGTACTGATAAATTAAAGTATGGATTATTAGAATATAATAACATAATAATCGCAAGCGTTGAATCGTAATTGTAACTGCCCGACCCAAAGTGCAACATAATGAGCCTAAGTAATTTCTTTAAAAGTGGTTAACTAAGTTCATGATCTATTGTCCATTCTCACTCATAAACATGATCTTATCCTAATAGGTATTAGATGTAAGACTAAGTTAAAGGGATCTCATAGTAATAGCATGCTTAAAATTAATAAAGTTTGAACTTTTATAGAGTTAAGGAATTTAAAACAATCTTATGAATGATATCCTTTAAATTTTAATACAACCTATATCAAATAATTGGATACGACAATTTAACCAATCTTTGGATAGTTAATTAGAGTTAGGGAAAAGTTAATAAATTATTATTAATAAATATCCAAGCTATTATTAATGGAATAAGTAACTGTTATATCTTAAATGGAATTTAAGTGTGATATTAATTAATAGTCTAAATGACAACCAAAATTTCTAGGACCGTAATCTTAATGTAAAACCCCAACTTCTGGTAATGGTTTTACTTGCTTGTAGTTGGCTGGTTCGGACCAGTCTCGAGTCGGTTTGAGTGAGCTCGAGCGAGAACAATATTAAGAATATGAGTATGAGGCTCATATAGCGATATGACTCTGGTTACGTTCCAGCGCATGGTGGTCAGATACTCAAGTTGACCAAGACTCTTACATAGTAATTTTAAAAGTGCAGCCCCGTGTGGAACTGAGTCAATTCCTTGACCCCGGTTGCACTCGGTGCATGCTGGTCGAATCTTGACTCAGGCCGACTAGGGCTCCCAAGAAGGGAAAATACAACATTTCAAATAATTATACGGACCTGGATAGTTCGTAATTGAACCTGCAACTGTGACCAACGATCCTAATCTGAACGAGTAAATAAAATTACACATAAGTATAATTTTATTCGAGTAGAAATGCATGCAACTAAATGACTAATAGATATCATGATTAAAATTCAGCAATATTAAATATTGAATTATTCATGTGGCATAATTATTTAAATCCTACTATACATTTTAAATTAATTATCTAAATTATAATTCACACGTAACAAATGATAAAATAATGATCAACTTATAAAAAAATATTAATTACTATTTTTAATATATTTTCCTTCGGTTATCATTTTTAATCACTATCATTATTCATACAAATTACTTTATTAAGTTGTTTGATTAAATTATTTAAAATAATTTGTATTATTCTACTTCAAAGATATCACAATTATTTTAAATTATTTATCTCAATAAAGGTTCGAACTTTATTTATTTTCATTAGGTTATTTAGGTTCAACGCTTGTGATTTTTACCCGATTATAATTTATTAACCGATTTCCTACCTTAGAAACCCGTTATTAAAATAATCACTTTATTTACCTAATATTAAATTTAATATGATAAAGGTGAAATTCTTTATCTTATTAATTACTTATAACCTTTCGATTTAAATTAATTGCTTGTAGTACACCGATTAATTATTAACTGTTTATCATTACCGTAATTTTATTACTTATGGTGATTTCGTACAATAATTAATTAGTTTAGCAACTTTAACCCATAACCCATTAGAATAATTATTTTTAAAGATTTATTACGAGTTACTATTATTTTTAACTCGAGCCGTATCGAGTCAAGTAGTATTTACAAGTTTGCCATCCCTTCTTCTTCTTCTTCCCCGACGCCATTCTCTCCTCCGACTCCAACTGCCCTCCATTCCCATTGTTGCCACTGCCAGCCATCGCCTCCGACCACTGTCGATCATCACCGTCCAGCCATGTCGTGTTGTCGCAGTGTCACCCCGGTCGACCCCGGCCGCCTTCCAGCCGCTGCGATACGGGCATTGCCACGCCAAGCGACGCGTTTGTGTCATCGATTCCACCGCTGGTGAGCGTTGCCGCCCCAATTGGGTGGTCGCCTCGACACCCTCGACCATCTAGCGACCTTCCCCAGCCAGATTGGAACCCAATCGTTGCCCAGTACAACCAGATTTCTTCCCCCATCACCGTCACATCTATTTTTTCTTTCTCGTTGATTTAATACTTTAATTCTCATTTTATCAAGCTTATTATCAATTAAAAAGAAATATGAATGCATGAAAATTAAGAATAGGGAGATAGGAAGGATACCCAAGCAAGGAAGAAGCCGGCACCGGTAAGGAAGAGGAGAAGAAAATGAGAATGAAGGCGGCTCAGGTGAGGATGACGCCCCCTCATAAAATAAATGACGGCTATGGTATGGGAAAACACCCTAACGCCGTATTTCATTTAATCGGGTAACCGGGTAAATAATAAAATATAATAATTAACAAGGTAGAGAATATAATATAATTAATAATATTACTGCTCTAACGTTCGATCCTTCCCCGACCAAGTCGAATATATATATATATATATATATATATATATATATATATATATATATATTTTAACGGTCTTTACAACATGCATATGATAGTTTCAGTTATAATATAATAGAGCATTAGTTATCAGTTTATACACGAGGTATACATATGATTTTTATGAGTTAACCAAGATTTTAGGCTTAGATCTAGGTTGTTCAGCATTTAGTGCCTATTTGGGATTTTCTCGATATTTTTTGCATGCAACATAGGAATTTCCGATGACTCGATTGTGCCCCTGTGGGCCTAGCTTGATTGAATTCAGGGTTCAAGGCTCATTTTACCTTCTTACATCAATTCCTGCATATAAAGTCACTTTTCGGAACCGAGTCAATTTTGACTTTCGATGGTCCTGATCCGAGTTTTTTGTCCATATGTATATTGCATACACCTATGATAGGCCCCACTAGACCACTACTTGTCTGACATTTAGATCGTGCCACGTGGCAAGATTTGAGCCGTCCACGTTAACCCTAGTTTTCTCTCATTTATATTTCAAACACTTCTTACGATTTTCAGATTTCGACCATTATCACTACCACCACTTTGGCACACCATTGGCAAGACATCGGCCCTCCTCCGGCCACTGGTTCAATACTGTCTGTGACCACCTCGCGGCTGGCTATCAATCTGTATTGTCTGTCACAATCAGTGCCACCGCAGTCATCATCGACGATCGAGTTTCTATCACTTTCATAACTGCCACTGCCTCTTTTTTGGGCTGTTTTATGGTGACGGCCAGCCACCACAGGCCGATCCGATTACCCCTACAACTTCCCCTCGTCGAGATCTCCATTTTGAGACCACCCACGACCACCGCCGCAGCCGCAAACTGCCGGCGATGTTGCCGCACCCGGTGGCGATAACTCCCCATTCCTACCAATTTTTGGGCAGCCACCTGCCGAACATCCCATGTCATTATCACCAACCACTCCACCATGAAACCCTCTATCGATCCCAACCAGCAGCGACCCCATCCGCGCCCCGTCTGCATTCTCTGGCAAAGAGCACCGCGGCCCTTTGTTCACCCCGTTTGCCCGGTTCGCGGTCCACATGCCAACCCATGTCCGAGTCCACCAGTCGAGTTCAGGTCTGCCTATCCAACCCAGCCCATTTTTCAGTTAACCCAGACCAGGTTGGCTCAGCCCATTTAGTTTGGTCTAGTTCAACTTGGTTCGGTATGGTTCAGCATGTTTTCAGTTGTTTCTCGACTGTTTATTGTCATTCCAAAACCCCTATATTAGTTTAGATGCATATTCACATTGTTGAACATTTTTGGATGTTATGAGTATTTTTTTATTTATTAATTATTTTATTTATTAATTTATTAATTTATGATTATTCATTTCTTGTTATTTATATATTTGTTGACTATGATGAATGATTATGTGACTAATTATTGTTATAGATAATGTATTTATTCATAAATTTTATTTTTGTTCAAGTTTATCTTATCTTATTTATTTAATTGATGGATTATTAATTATTTTCTTACCGTGTTATTATTTATACATATTTAGTTGTATGCTCATATATTTAATATTTATATTATTATTCTTTATGATTAATTAATATTGGTCATTATATTTATTTATTTATCTATGATTTATTCAATTAATTATTTGGTAGTTTATTTAATGATTTATATGTTTACTAACATGAGTATGTTTGATATTTACTCATGCTTAGTCGTGTATTTTATATTATAATTATATTATTATTTTCTGATTGGAGTATTATTTAAGTTCATATATTTATTATTTACCTAATTATCTATGATTGTAATTATTTGTTTAATTATTTATTTGTTATTTAATATTATTATTTCTCGATTTATGTGCAAGGTGTTGAGTTGTAGGCTTGTTAGCACTGTTTTCTTTTTAAGATCTGTTGACGATACGAGCACACACCACGAGCATGCATCACATAGAAATGTTAGTATTTTACATGGTAGTGAGTTCCAATGTAGGTTTCGGAGTCCGAGCTCGTCGTAGATGCACAGATATTCTTAGAGCTTGGACCACAAGTCCGTAGTACTCTCCCTCTTTGCTTGACTCCTTGCTTGTCAAGTTTAATCATGTTTTATATGAAGGATGGCATCGGCAGCATTTTATTGCATCACTCCAATGTCGGGCCATTTAGCTGTGTTTTCTACGCATGTTTAATAAAACTACAAGGATGAGATCCTTTGTTGGTTTTTGAACTAAAGCTCTAGAAATGTATGATACAAGCCTATTCCCAAACCTATTATATAAGTACGTGCATTTTTATGTATTTCACAAATAAGAAAATGAGTGGTACAAAGATATGTATGGAACGCACTAGTACTTCTTCAAACCCTGAGGTAGTGCGGTGTATGAGGGTATTGTGTAATGTACCACATTTCTGAAATTTGTGGTACTAACTTAACTGTTCCTTTTGCTACTCGAGTACTGTGGCTGTAACAACCCGATTTTGGTTCAACTAAGAACCAAATTAGAAATTTTACCAATCAAGTCAAGTCAAATTTAAAGTTATCGGTCGATACGACTCGGTCAATTAAATAGATCGAACAACCTTCTTGGTGTGATGACAATGGAAGATATTGTTAAATATGCATCAAACACATCAAACATAAATAAAAACAATAAGGTAAATAACTGCATTGAGCTTAAGTGCGTGTAGGATTTATCGGTCCTCCTACCAAAAGTCGACTTAGGATTTGCATGACTTATATATATTATATGAAAACTGTCAGTAACGAATGTTATTGGTCCAAAAAATAACTAATACAATCTGGCAATTGAGTAGTCCCTTACCCACGAAAACTTATGAAACTTTAAGATTGCCTCACACCAGGCGGTAAGCAAGCATACTTAAGCAATTGTCGGCTCGCATGCACAGCTCATAATCATATTCATACATACATAAAGCGCTTATGCCCTCACACCTTCCATATCACCTGCCACAGTACTCGAGTGGCAAAAGGAATAGTTGAGTTAATGCCACAATTTCTGGAAATGCGTTGCATTACGCAGTATTATCATACACCTCACTACCTCATCGTTTGAAGGAGTACTAGTGCGATTGATACATATCTCCATACCGCTCATTATCTTATTCGTGAAATCCGTAAAAATGCACATACTCATATAATAGGCTTAGGAAAGAGGCTTATATCAAATATTTCTGGAGCATTAATTCGAAAACCAACAAGGGATCTCATCCTTGTAGTTTATTAAACATGCGTAGAAAGCACAGCTAAAACATACAATAATATACTGTTGATTCCGTCCTAAGTATAAAACACTATCAAACTCTTTATGCAAGGAGTCAAGCATAGAGGGAGAGTCCTATAGACCTGTGGTCCAAGCTCCAAGCGTATTTACACATCCTCGGCGAGCTCGAACTCCAAAACCTACATCGGAACCCACTACTAAGTAAAATACGTAGCATCCATATATGATGCATGCTCATGGTGTGTGCTCATATCATCAATACATCTTAATAAAAAGAATATACTAAATAAGCATACCGCTAAACACACAACACGTAAATCGAGACATAATAGAGAGAATAACTAATAATAAACAAACAATAAATACATACATACAATCATGAATAAATAGATAGATAATAAATACATAAAACAATCAATACTCTAATCATAAATTAATAATACCGTACACAATATACGTAAATGGCTAAACACGAGTAAATATTATATATACTCGTGTTAGTAATCATTTAAACAACTAAATAAATAAATAAATAATCATTCTATAAATAAATAAATAATTATTAAATTTTAATTAAACATGAATAATGATAATATCATATTCATCATTATAGAATACGTAATTAAATACAATTAATTAATAACATACACGCAACTAACAAGTAAATAAATAAATACAATTTAGTAAACATAAAAAGAATAACATTAATAAATAAATCAATATAATAATAATAATAATAAATAAATAAATAATCATGTAAACATCATCATATATGATAAACATATAAATAAAAGCAAATAAATAAATAAAACAATAAATAAAAAACAATCGTAACATCTAATCATGCTAAATCATGTTAATATGCATCTAAACTAATATAGAAGTTCTTGAATTACCAAAAACGGTGGAAGAACGGACCGAAAACGGTCCGAAAATGAGCTAAACGAGACTAAATTGAGCTGAAACAGGCCGAATTGAGCTGAACTAGACCAAACAGAAAGGGCTGAACCAACCCGGTCTAGGTTAACTGAAAAATGGGCTGAGTTGACTAGGCTGATGGACACAGACATGGACATGGGCTGGCGGACACGGGCATGATTAGACAGATGCGGACGCCGATGCGGTCACGGGCTAGCGGATGCGGTTGCGGGCTGCGAACCGTGAATCAGGCAAATAGACAAAATAGGGGGCTGTGGTTCCTGTCGCTGGAGAATGTCAGCGGCAGCGCAGCTGGGGGTGCCCACCGGTTGGGATTGAAAGAGGGAGGATGGGAAAAGTGATGGTGGTGATGGGCAGAGGAGTCCAGATGCCTACTGGCCAGAAAGTGCCTACAAAGTGGCAGTGTCGCCGCCAGATAAGGGGACGTTGTCAGTGGCAATTGCAGTAGTGGATGTTGTTGTGGGTTGTCTCAAAATGTGGATCTTGGTGGGAGGGAGTTGTGCGATGGTCGGATAGGCCGAAGGTGCCTCGCTGATGGCGACTGCGGTGGCGCCAGGGGTCGTGAGTGGTACAAATGGAAAACCGGCCAGGAGGCGGTCACGACCATACTGAATGGGTGGCTGGAGGAGGACTGGGGTCTAGCCAGTGGCGAGCCAATGTTGTGGCAAAGGTAATAGTGTAAAAGTTTGAAAATCATGAAAAATTCGTTGGGTGGAAGATAGGGTTGAGTGGGGCCCACCTATGGGTAGTATGCATTACACATATGGACAGAAAGCTTGGATTGAGACCGTCGAAAGTCAAAACTGACTTGAGTCCTAAAAGTGACTCTACATGTGGGAATTGGGGCAAAAAGTCTAAATGGGTCCCGAATCCTCAACTTGATGAAGCTGGGCCCACAGTGGCAATATCCAGTGATCTGAAATTCCTATGCTACATGCAAATGAAATATAGAGAAAATCCCAAACATTATACTAAACGCTACAATGGCCTTGATCTGAGCCTAAAATTATAGCTAACTTATAAAAAATCATATGTATACTTCGTGTATACACTAATAACTCATGTTTTACTATATCATGACTAAAACTATAATAGTACATGTCGGGTATACACAACCTCAATAACATGCCCATGTGGCCATTTGGTCCTCATACTCATACTCATAAAATTGTTTTGACTCGAGCTTACTCGAATCGATTCGAGACTTCCCGAACTCGACAAAACTAAAATCGGGTAAAACCCTAACCCCAAAAAGGGGTTTTATAGTGGCGGGTGATATGGAAGATTTATGTGTGTAAGCATTGTATGTATGAATATGATTATGAGATGTGCATGCGAGCAGGCACTTGTTTAATTATGTTTGCTTACCACCCAATGTGAGGCAAATTTTGAAGTTTTGTAAGTTTGTATGGGTAATTGAATACCTATTTGCCAGTTTGTACTAGTTATTTTTCGAACCATTAACATTCGTTACTGACGTTTATCATATTATATATGCAGGCCTTAAAATCCTGAGTCGACTGCGATGGGAGGACAAATAAACGCTACACACACTTGACCTCGTCAGAATTATTTCTTTCTTACTTTTATTTATATTTGATGTGTTTTGATGTATATTTGACAATTTCTTCCATTCTAATGACACCAAGCGGGTTGTTTCGATCTATTTTATCGATTGAGTCTTACCGACCAACAATTTTAAACATCACTCGACTCGATCGTAACACTTCTGATTCGGTTCTTCGGTAAATCAAAATGGGGGGTTACACTTCATATAATTTCTTTGGTTAAATAATTAATGAATCAAGGAAAATACACTAATTCTATGACTGAGGGCAAATTGGGAATGAATAATTAATTTAAAAGGTAACTAATGACTTAAATTATTGTGTCACATGAATAATTAATTATCTTACTATATGTAACACCCCGATTTTAGTTCACCTAAGAACATAATTAGAAATGTTACAATCAAGTCGAATGATGGTTAAAGTTGTTCGTCGGTAAGACTCCATCGATAAAATAGGTTGAAACAATCTTCTTAGTGTCATGAGAATGGAACACGTTATTAAATATATGTCAAAACACATTAAATAAAAATAAATGTAAGAACAAAAATAACTACATGGAGCTCAAGTGTGTGTAGCGTTTATGTGTCCTCTCACCAAAGTCGACTCAATATTGCAAGACCTACATATATAATATGAAAAACGTTAGTAACAAGTGTTATTGGTCCGAGAAATAACTAATACAAACTAGAAAATAGGCATTCCATTAACGACGGAAACTTAGGAAAATTTGGAATTGCCTCAGACTGGGTGGTAAGCAAACATAATTAAACAAGTGCCAGCACGCATGCACGACTAATATTCATATTCATACATATGGCGCTTACACCTTCACATCCTCCATATTACACCCGCCACGGTACTAGAGTAGCAAAAGCAACGGCTAAGTTAGTGCCACAAATTCCAAAAATGTGTTGCATTACGGAGTACCCTCATACACCGCACTACCTTAGGGTTTGAAGGAGTACTAGTGCGGTCCATACATATCTCCATACCGCTCACTCTTTTATTCGTAAAATCCGTAAAAATGCGCGTACTTATATAAAAGGTTTAGGCAAGAGGTTTGTAGTATATATTTCTGGAGCTTTAATTTGAAAACCAACAAGGGATCTCGTCCTTGTTGTTTTATAAAATATGTGTAGACAACATGGCTAAATGGCCCGACATTGGAGGGATCTAATAAAACTCTGCTGATGGCGTCTTACGTCTAAAACACGATTAAACTCAATACAATAGGAGTCAAGTAGAGATCATGCAAAGGGAGAGCCCTATGGGCTTGTGGTCCAAGCTACATGCTCGTGGATACATCTACGGCGGGCTCGAACTCCGTAACCTACATCGAAAGCCACTGCTAAGTAAAATGTAGACATCTATATATGATGCATGCTTGTGGTGTATTCTCACATCATTAATAGATCATAATAAATAAGACAGTGCTAAAAAACCTACAACTAAACATCAAGCACGTAAATCAACACATAATAAGGAATAAATAATAAATAAAGAAATAATAAATAAATAAACAAAGAAATGCACTCATAGATAATTAGATAAATAAAAAATACATAAACATAAATAATACTCTTATTATCAAATAATAATATAATTATACTAATAAATACACGACTAAACACGAATAGATATTAACATATACTAGTGTTAGTAAACATATAAATAAATAAATAATATATATATAATAAATCAATGAATAAATAAATAAATAAATATAGTTAATACTCATTAATCATGAACATTAATAATATCATAGTTATACAATACATGAATATAAAATTAAATACAAATAAATAATAACATACACGTTAACAAACAATTAGATAAGTAAAAAAATACAATTTAGTAAATATAAATAAGACTAATATTAAGAAGTAAATATATCATTATTAATAATAAATAATCATTAAACATGCATTATAATTAATAAATACATGAATAACAAGAAATGAATTGTAACGACCCACCTTAACTGGCCTGGGTGTTACTTAAAATATAATTGATGTAAAAATAACTTTAAGAACATGAATTCTAATATGGCAATAAGTCTAGAATTTATAAATCATAAAAATAAAACATGTTCTGATAGCATGTGATAATGCATAAAATAAACTAACCCAAAGTCCCACAATCTCGGACCATTTCCCATAGCTACATTTATAATAGAAGAGAATAAAATGGAGGTCTGATTTATTATCAATTCACCAAACCTTGGTTGATAAAAGTAACATCAACCACACTTTTATTCTTCAGTCCAAAGTTCACTTGCGGAGGCAATTCCGCGTTAGTAATAAAACTACTAAGCCGCATAATTAAATGAAGCAAGTCAATATAATCTCTATTATCATTTCACGAGTCTTTTAGTGATTATGAGCCTATGTCGAGCTCTTAATATGCTGGAAGGGGTGGCCACCCCATCTAGCTACCATCCCATGCATGCGCACTGTAACGACCCGCCATTTTTCACGATATTGTGGGCCTAACTGGCTAGGTGTTACTCAAAAGTAAAGTAATTATGTCAAATATTTTTTATAAATAATAACATATAATGGGGAGGTCGCCTGGGACGGAGATGAGGGATGAAATACTCCCTCCTCCTGCATATATATACACTTCAACCATTCCCTCCATTAAATTCTCATACCCCATCATCCATTGGTATTTCCTAGGTTCAACGACCCCTTCATTAAATTCTCACACCCCATCATCCATTGGTATTTCCTAGGTTCAACGACCCCTTCTCCTTTTATAAAGAATAAATGACGGCTAGGGTTTGTGGAAGCACCCTTTCACCATAATTCCTTTAACCGGGTAATTGGGTAATTAACACGGTTCACTTAACCTTTTCACTCAACCTCTTAAATGGTATGGTTCACTTAAATGGTTAAATGGATAATTAATGTGTTCGACTCGACTGATTCAACTAGAATCGTCCGATTAGAAATTACTTTTCAATTTAACCGGGTAATTCATACTTAACCAGCTAATGAAATTTTTTTTTCCGGGTCTTTACAATCTCCCCAACTTAGAACTATTTCGTCCCCGAAATATCATAGCATAAATCGGATTTACACGGATTTTATGCTACAAACAGGCTAGGATATTTTCTGGCCATTTCCTGTTCAGTCTCCCATGTCGCTTCTTCTGATCCCTGATTTCTCCATAATACCTTTACCAAAGGGATCTCCTTGCTACGGAGTGTCTTTGTTTCCCTTGCCAAGATTCGAATCGGTTTTTCCTCGTAGGTTAAATCCGATTGTAGCTCTAAATCTGCAAAATTTGTGATAATGTGATTCTCATCTCGTACATATTTCTTTAGCATTGACACATGAAAGACATTGTGTACACCATCAAGGCTTGGTGGTAATGCTAATCTATATGCACAACTTCCGATTCGATCCAAAATTGGAAATGGTCCTATGAATCTTGGCTTCAACTTCCCTGATGTTCTAAATCTGATCACTCCCTTTTTAGGTGAGGTCTTAAGGTAGACGAACTCCCCAACTTGGAATTCTAAGTCCTTCCTTCGAGTATCAGCATAACTTTTCTGCCGATCCTGAGCTGCCTTAAGCCTTTGCTGGATGAGTTGCACCTTTTCAGCTGCTTCTCTCACCATCTCTGGCCCGACTATAACCATCTCTGTAGACTCCAACCAGCATGATGGAGATCGACAAGGCCTACCGTATAAGGCTTCAAACGGTGCCATTCCTATACTGGCTTGGTAAGAGTTATTATAGGTGAATTCAGCCAAGGCTAAGTGTTTCTCCCAATCTCCTCCCCAGTCGAGGATGCAAGCTCTCAACAAATCCTCCAAGGTTTGATTGGTCCTCTCACTTTGACCATCAGTTTGGGGGTGATATGCTGTACTTAACTTGATTTGGGTCCCCATAGCTTTTTGGAAAACTTCCCAAAAATGTGACGTGAATAGGGGATCTCTGTCAGAGACTATCTCCTTCGGAATTCCATGCAGCCTGACAATGTTATTTATGTACAGTTCTGCTAAGTATTCCGCAGTCCTTGTTGATTTTGTGGGGATAAAATGAGCTGCCTTAGTCAAACGGTCCACAACTACCCATATAGAGTCATGTCTCTTCAAAGTCCTTGGGAGTTTAGTAATAAAATCACATGTGACACGCTCCCATTTCCAGGTAGGTATCTCTAAAGGTTGTAATAATCCACCGGGTAGTTGATGTTGGGCTTTGATCAATTGGCACGTCTGACACTTGGAAACAAAATCCACCACATCCCTCTTCATTCCAACCCACCAGTAGGTTCGTTTCAAGTCCTGGTACATCTTTGTAACACCAGGGTGTATTGAGAACCTTGAACGATGAGCTTCTTCCAGAATATCTCGTTTTAATGCATCATTGTTGGGTACACACAATCTCCCTCTAAATCTGATTACACTGTTGGAATCTGCTACAATGTTGGGAGTTTTGTCCAACATTTCATTCAGCTTCTCATCTTCCATTTGTGTTAGCTTAACTCGGTCCACCAATTCATTGGAGATAACCAGGTTCGCCAGTATTCCTGTCATTCGTTCCACCGGGTTAATAGCTACCACCTCAGCTGACATAGCCCAAAGTCTAGCTAGTTGTTGACCCTTGTCCATCTTGCCCTTCCGACTCAACGCGTCGGCCACAACGTTCGCTTTTCCCGGGTGGTATAAAATTTGGAAATCATAGTCCTTCAAGTATTCTATCCACCGTCTCTGTCGAAGGTTAAGGTCATTCTGGGTGAAGATATACTTCAAACTTTGATGGTCGGTGAAAACTTCGAACTGGGCCCCATACAAGTAGTGCCTCCAAATCTTTAGGGCAAAAACTACTGCTGCCAGTTCCAAGTCATGGGTCGCATAATTTTGCTCGTGAATCTTCAATTGGCGAGATGCGTAAGCCACCACCTTACCATCTTGCATAAGGACGCATCCTAAACCCAACCGAGACGCATCACTGAAGACTACGAATCCTTCATTACCATTTGGCAGGGTCAAGACTGGTGCAGTTGTTAAACTCTTCTTTAGAGACTGGAAACTCTCCTCACACTTACTACTCCATTCAAACCTGACCCCCTTCCTTGTAAGTTTGGTCATCGGCGATGCTACTAAGGAAAAGTCTTTAATGAATTTCCTATAGTAACCCGCCAAACCGAGGAAGCTTCTGATATCAGTGACTGACTTAGGTTGTGGCCAATCAATGACTGCTTTCACTTTTGACGGATCCACTGCAACTCCCGCCTTTGAGACAACATGTCCGAGGAAGTTCACCTCCTTCAGCCAGAAGTCACACTTTGATAATTTGGCGAACAGTTGATTCTCTCTCAAAACTTGAAGAGCAATGGACAAGTGTTTCCCATGGTCCTCCTCATTATTTGAATAGACCAGAATGTCGTCCACAAACACAATAATAAACTTATCCAAGTATTCGTGGAACACCGTGTTCATAAGTGACATAAAGGCCGCTGGTGCATTTGTCAGACCAAAAGGCATAACCAGAAACTCATAATGTCCATAGCGAGTTCGGAAAGCCGTTTTCTGTATGTCAGATTCCTTCACCCGTAGTTGATGATATCCGGACCGCAAGTCTATTTTTGAGAATATTCCGGCTGTTTTCAACTGATCAAATAAATCATCAATCCTCGGTAAGGGGTACCGATTCTTGACTGTCACTTGATTGAGCTGGCGATAGTCAATACACAATCGAAGTGAGCCATCCTTCTTCTTTACAAAAAGAACAGGGGCTCCCCAGGGTGAAGTACTTGGTCGTATGAAGCCTGCCTGCAACAGCTCTTCTAATTGACTCTTTAACTCCTTGAGTTCCGCTGGAGCCATGCGGTATGGTGCTTTAGAAATTGGTGATACTCCCGGTGCTAGGTCAATGACAAACTCCACTGCCCGCTTAGGAGGTAACCCTGGAAGTTCACCTGGAAATACGTCCGGAAATTCTGCTACCACCGGAATCATGGACAACTCTTTGGGTTTGGACTCAGGCTCCTCTAGAGTTGCCGAAAAAACTTTACAACCCTCACCAAACCACTCAGTTGCCTCACTAACCGACACAATACAAGAGGATGGATCATTCCATGACCCTTGGAAAATGACCCCCATCTCACAATTACAAGGTTTAGTCAATACTCTCCTCCCTTTACAGTCGAGAAAAGCCTGGTGTGCAGACAACCAGTCCATTCCCAACAGTACATCAAAGCCTATTATCCCATAGACAATGAAATTCCACACATAGGGTTTCCCTTGTATATCCAAGGATAGGTTAGTCACTCCTAACGTTGTGACCTCCCCTTCTCCCGTTGCGGTGGTGACCCTATAAGTCTTAGGTAATGTAGACGTTTGGAGTCCTAAACTCTTAACTAATCGGGATGATAGGAACGAATGCGTACACCCCGAGTCAAATAAAACATCCACACTAACACTTTGAATCAGAATTTTACCTCGAACTGTGTGGTCCTCGTTCTCAGCGTCCTCGACTTCGACTGCAAAAAGTTTCGCCTTCCCTTTGTCCACTGGTTTTGCAGGTGCTGGGTAGCGATTAGGAGCTGGTGTCTTCTCCTTTTCAGGTTGCTCCTGTTGTTGCTTCAGGGGCTGACGACACTCGTTTTGCAAGTGTCCCGTCCTTCCGCAATTGTAGCACCGACGGGGCTCCCTGCATAACCCTGAATGCATCTTGTTGCAATTTTTACATAGTCGATACGGAATCTCCTGAAACTTCCTTTTGCGGTTCCCATCGACATTCCGTTGATAGTTCTGCTGCTGGTGTTCTTCAGACCTGTTTTTGCTACTACCCTGGTTGGCATTCTTATGTTGCATAGTAGCCTTCCCCTGTTTCTGTGCACGGACATAGTCGTACACCAACTCATGAGTAGTGGCTGCTTCAATCACTTCGGTTATAGTGCCTCTTGGCGCCGTAGCTACCCTACTCCTCAATTCTGGCTTTAACCCCCAGAAAAATTTGTCTGCTCTGGCCCGGGCAGTTGCCAGACTCCCAGATGCAAATCTCTCCAGTTGCAAGAAATTTTTGGCATACTCTCGGACTGAATCATCCTTCTGAGTTAGAGTGGCAAATTCCAGTGCTTTCTTCTGGACAACAGACTCAGGAAAATATTGTCCATTGAAAGCTGTTACAAATTCCGCCCAAGGAATGGACGAAATCTCCCGTTGATGGAACACAGTCTTCTCCATGGACTTCCACCAATAGGATGCTTCCTCCTGAAGCATGCATGTCGCCAACCTCACTTGATGGCGATGAGGCACAGAGAGAGCTCTAAATGCTTTTTCAGTAATGTCCAACCAGCTCTCCGCCTTCATTGGATCAGTCCCTCCAATGAATACCTCAGCTCCGTTCTTCCGGAATTTCTCTACAGTGTATCGATCACTGTCATCCCCATCTGGCAGTACCACTTGTCGGACTACCGGTGGCACCGGGTTTGGAAGTTCTCCTCGCTCGCCCGGGTCAGCTATTCCTACCCGCTCTTGGGCGCTCCCCTGATCCCCATTTGGGACGTTACTAGGACCCGCAGCCGAATTTGGAGCTCCATTCCCCATTACCAATCCCGGTAACCTCTGCACCATGTTCTGAACCACAGAACTGGTATTTTCTGAAGCCTGCGCTAGTCCCTGTATGGCCGTCAAAATTTGGCCTAACACACTCTCAAGGTTTGTGTCCGACTGCGCAGCTTGGCTCGACTTCCTTCGGGTGCCTGCCATCTAAAATTTATTCCGTTATGGTTCATTAATTTTTTTTTCAATGATTACTTAGGTTTATTAGGGAGGTCCACTAATTCCCTAATGACATACCCTATTGGAGAAAAATAAAATATTAGACTCTTCAACAAGGTACTTGAGTCATAAGATGTGAGCTTTTGGGAAACCTTGCTCTGATACCACCTGTAACGACCCGCCATTTTTCACGATATTGTGGGCCTAACTGGCTAGGTGTTACTCAAAAGTAAAGTAATTATGTCAAACATTTTTTATAAATAATAACATATATAAAGATCCCACAGTCTTGGACCGTTTCCCAGCAGCCACACTTATTTCTCAATTAAATAAAAAAGGAGTCCTCATATTTATTTTGCTCCATACTCTGGATGTCAATCACCTAATCTCGTATCTGCACACCTGCGGAGGCAATTCCGCGTTAGTGATTACAACACTAAGTAGTATAATAGATAAAACAAAACAAGTACATTCCACTATTTCCTTATGTTTATTTTAATATGCGGTGGAGCGATTCCGCTATACTCCAAAACAATGCGGAGGAGGTATCCGCTGTGATCCGCACACCCCGGCCGTAGCCTTTTTTGTGGGGAGGCTACCACTACCGTCTCCAGTGCCAGTGCCTCGCACACCCCGGCCGTAGCCTTTTTGTGGGGTAGCTATCACTGCACTCGGGTGATTGCTATGCCCCGTTTGTGGGGAAGCTCTCACTACCAATTCTAGTGCCAGTGCCTCGCACACCCCGGCCGTAGCCTTTTTATGGGGAGGCTATCACTGCACTCCAGTGCCAATGCCTTGCACACCCCGGCCGTAGCCTTTTTGTGGGGCGGCTATCACTGCACTCAGGTGATTGCTATGCCCCGTTTGTGGGGAAGCTCTCACTACCAATTCTAGTGCCAGTGCCTCACACACCCCGGCCGTAGCCTTTTTATGGGGCGGCTATCACTGCACTCCAGTGCCAGTGCCTCACACACCCCGGCCGTAGCCTTTTTATGGGGCGGCTATCACTGCACTCCAGTGCGATGGAGGAATCGTTGTGCCTCACTCACCCCGGCCGTAGCCTTTTTATGGGGTGGCTATCACTACTCCAAAACAATGTCGATGCATTACAAAATTCACGCACATAACACGACCCAGTGTCGGACTGAGTCAATTCATTGACCCCGGTTGCACTCGGTGCATGGTAGTCGAATCTGGGCTCAGGCCGACCTAGGCTACCAACAAGGAAAATACGATGTTCTACCTATTATACGTACCTGATTTGTGATTACGTCTGACTGTGACCCGTGAACCCTAATACAGTAATGGGGAGGTCGCCTGGGACGGAGATGAGGGATGAAATACTCACACAGTAATGGGGAGGTCGCCTGGGACGGAGATGAGGGATGAAATACTCCCTCCTCCTGCATATATATACACTTCAACCATTCCCTCCATTAAATTCTCATACCCCATCATCCATTGGTATTTCCTAGGTTCAACGACCCCTTCATTAAATTCTCACACCCCATCATCCATTGGTATTTCCTAGGTTCAACGACCCCTTCTCCTTTTATAAAGAATAAATGACGGCTAGGGTTTGTGGAAGCACCCTTTCACCATAATTCCTTTAACCGGGTAATTGGGTAATTAACACGGTTCACTTAACCTTTTCACTCAACCTCTTAAATGGTATGGTTCACTTAAATGGTTAAATGGATAATTAATGTGTTCGACTCGACTGATTCAACTAGAATCGTCCGATTAGAAATTACTTTTCAATTTAACCGGGTAATTCATACTTAACCAGCTAATGAAAAAAAAATTTTCCGGGTCTTTACACGCACACACGCTACATGGCCCACGGCCTGTAGTTACCAATATTTGCCATTGACTCACCCTCTCGGTATCACAAGTACATAATGAGCTGTCTTGCGCCACTATGCCCTGTCACCCCTTTCGGCCTGGGGGCAGGTATTTAATCTTTCAGGGGGTGCTGCCCTGCGTTGAATTGAGTCGACCCAGGTTGCGCTCGACGCATGGTGGTCAGATATGAACTCAAGTCGACCAAGACTCCCACATAGTAATTTTAAAGGGTGCGGCCCCGTGTCGGACTGAGTCAATTCCTTGACCCCAGTTGCACTCGATGCATGGTGGTCGAATCTGGGCTCAGGCCGACCAGGGCTGCCAAAAAGGGAAAATACAACATTTCAAATAATTATACGGACCTGGATAGTTCGTAAGTGAACCTGCAACCGTGACCAACGATCCTAATCTGAACGAGAACATAAAATTATACATAAGTATAATTTTATTCGAGTAGAAATGCATGCAACTAAATGACTAATATATATCATTATTAAAATTCGACAACATAAAGCATGCAACATTCAACAATATTAAATATTAAATTATTCATGTGACATAATCATTTAAGTCCTACTTTACATTTTAAATTAATTATCTAAATCATAATTCACACTTCACTAATGATAAAATAATTATTAACTTATAAACAAGTATTTAATTACTATTATTAGTATATTTTCCTTTGAGATGATAATTACTTAACCACGATCTTGACGATTTAATTTATGGTTTTAATCTTTAATCATTATCATTATTAATAGCAATTTAATTAATTAAGTCGTTCAATTAAATTATTTAAAATGATTTGTATTATCCTAATTCAAAGATATTACTAATCAATTATTTTAAATTATTCAACTCAATAAAGGTTCGAACTTTATTTATTTTCATTATGTTATTTAGGTTCTTTTCACACGATTATAGTTTAATAACCCATTTTCTACCTTATTGACTCGTTATTAAAATAATCATTTTATTTACCTAGTATTAAATTTAATATGGTAAAGGTAAAATCTTTATTTTATTAATCACTTATAACCATCCGATTTAAATTAATCGCTTGTAGTACGCCAATTAATTATCGACAGTTTATCATTACTGTATTTTTATTACTTATGGCGATTTTGTACAATAATTAATTAGTTTAGCAACTTTAACCCATAACCATTAGAATAATTATTTTTAAAGATTTATTACGAGTTAGTATTATTTTTAACTTGAGCCGTATCGAGTCAAGCATAAATTACAGATTTGCCATCTTTCTTCTTCCCCGACGTTCTTCTCTTCTCCACCTTCGTCTTTGGCACAACAACAGGTCACGTCCTTCTTCTCCAACCTCAAGATGACCACTTTCTTGCACCTTGCTACCATTCAGAGGTTCAACTACCTCAGGCCAGCATCAAAACAGGAAGATCAGCCACCTTTGGACGTTGCAGGGAGTAGAGTCGTTCTCCCCATGTCTGCATATCGCCGCCATAAATTCCGGTGAGAAGGTCATCAGCAGTGGGCTGTGCCGGTGGCAGGAACTGTTGTAGTGAAACCCCTGATGTTGTCGACGAAGAACAACCGGCGTCTACCTTCTGGATCTTCCATTATAGTGTTTGTTTCAGAGGAATGCCACCACCTTCGTCCCCCTTGCAACTCCGGCCACTCACCGGTGCAATTCCACCACCAATCGGAAACAAGGGTCCAGGCGAACCATTCCTTTGACCCAGCAGCCAGAGCGTCGGGCGTGCGAGGGCTGCCTTGAAATTCCTTGTCTAACAAATTTCAGACTTGTCAGCCATGGCGGGATTTCAATTGTATACCATTTAGTTTAGTTCTTCTTGTTAATTTAAGACTTTAGTTTCCATGATTATCAAACTTATTATCAATTCAAAATATGCATACATGAAAATTAAGAATAAGGAGATAAGAAGAATACCGAAGCAATAGAAGAAGCCAGCTCCGAAAGAGGAGAAGAAGATGAGAGTAGGCGTCTAGGATGAGAAAGACGCTCCCTCACAAAATATAAAATGAAAATGATGGCTAGGGTATGTGAAAACACCCCAACACCAGCATTTCATTTAACTAGGATAAATAATAAATATATATTAATTAATCGGGTAGAGAATATAATATAAATAATAATGATAATTCTCCAACGTTCGGTCCTTCCCCGACCGAGTCGAATATATATATACATATATATATATATATATATATATATTCATAGTCTTTACAATCTCCCCAACTTGGAAATATTTCGTCCCCTAATATTATAACAGCAACAGGACAATCATGATTAATTATTTCTTCGGTATCGGTTCATGCTACTACAATTATAAGAATTTTATGCCACGAATAGGCTAGGGTATTTCCTTGCCATTTCTTGTTCAGTCTCCCATGTGGCTTCCTCTGACCCCTGATTCTTCCACAATACTTTGACCAAAGGAATTTCCTTGTTCCTAAGTGTCTTTATTTCTCTTGCAAGAATGTGAATCGGCTTTTCCTTGTAGGTTAAATTTGATTGTAGCTCTAAGTCTTCAAAATTTGTGATTATATGATCTTCATCTCGTACATATTTCTTTAGCATTGACACATGGAAAACATTGTGTACTCCAGCTAGGCTTGGTGGCAATGCTAGTCTATATGGACAATTTCCAACTCGATCCAGGATTGGGAATGGTCCTATGAATCTTGGCTTCAACTTTCCTGATGTTCTAAATCTGATCACCCCCTTCGTAGGAGATGTCTTTAGGTACACAAAATCCCCAACTTGGAACTCTAGGTCCCTCCTTTGAGTATCAGCATAACTCTTCTGTCGATCCTGAGCTGCCTTAAGCCTTTTCTGAATGAGTTTCACCTTTTCAGTTGCTTCCCTCACCATCTCTGGCCCGACTATAACTATTTCGGTAGACTCCAGCCAGCACGATGGAGACCTACAGGGCCTACCATATAAGGCTTCAAATGGTGCCATCCCTATACTGGCTTGGTAAGAGTTATTGTAGGTGAATTCAGCCAAGGCTCAGTATTTCTCCTAGTCTCCTCCCCAATCAAGAATGCAAGCTCGCAACAAATCTTCCAAAGTTTGAATAGTCCTCTCACTCTGACCATTAGTTTGGGGATGATATGTTGTACTCAGCTTGATTTGGTTTCCCATGGCTTTTTGGAAAGCTTCCTAGAAATGTGAGGTGAATAGGGGATCTCGGTCGGAGACTATCTCTTTTGGAATCCCATGCAACTTGACAATATTGTCGACATACAATCCTGCCAGGTATTCGGCAGTGTCATTGATTTGTGAGGATGAAGTGAGCTACCTTAGTTAGTCGGCCCACAACCACCCATATGGAGTCATGCTTTTCTGAGTCCTTGGGAGCTTTGCAATAAAATCGCATGTGACACACTCCCATTTCCAAGTTGGTATTTCTAAAGGTTGCAATAGTCCTCCAAGTACTTGATGTTGGGCTTTGATCTATTGGCAAGTCTGACACTTGGACACAAAATGCACAACATCCCTCTTCATCCCAATCCACCAGTAGGTTCGCTTTAAATCTTGATACATTTTAGTAAATCCAGGGTGTATCGAGAACTTTGAGCGATGAGCCTCCTCCAAGATATTCTGCCTTAGTGCATCATCCTTGGGTACACACAACCTTCCTCTAAATCTGATCACACTATTGGAATCGGCTACAATGTCAGGAGTCTTGTCCAACATTTCATTTAGCTTCTCATCATCCATTTGTGCTAGCTTAACACGATCAACAAAATCATTGGAAATAACCAAAATTGCCAGTAATTCTATTAGTTGCTCCATAGGGTTGATAGCCACCACTTCAGTCGACATGGCCCAAAGTCTAGCTAGCTGCTGACCTTTGTCCACTTTGCCCTTCCAACTCAACGTGTTTGCTACCACATTCTCTTTCCCTAGGTGGTATAAGATTTGGATGTCGTAGTCCTTCAAATATGTAATCCACTGCCTCTGTCGAAGGTTAAGGTCATTCTGGGTAAAGATATACTTCAAACTCTGGTGGTCAATGAACACTTCGAATTGGGCTCCATACAAATAGTGTCTCCAAATCTTCAGGGCAAAAACCACAGCTGCCAGTTCCAAGTCATTGGTTGCATAATTTTGCTCATGATTCTTCAATTAACGAGAGGTATAGGCCACCACTTTACCTCCTTGCACAAGGACACATCCCAAACCCAACAGGGACACATCACTGAAGACTACGAATCCTTCATTACAATTTGGCAGTGTCAAGATTGGTGCAGTTGTTAGACTCTTCTTTAGAGACGGGAAACTCTCCTCACACTTACTACTCCATTCAAACTTAACTCCCTTCCTTGTGAGTTTGGCCATCAGCGATGCTACTAAGGAGAAATCTTTAATGAATTTCCTATAGTAACCTGCTGAGCCAAAAAAGCTTCTGATGTCAGTGATTAACTTGGGTTGGGGCCAATCAGTGATTGCTTTCACTTTTGATGGATCCACTATAACTCTGGCCTTTGAGATAATATGACCAAGGAAGTTTACCTCCTTCAACAAGAAGTCACACTTTGAGAATTTGGCAAATAGTTGATTCTTCCTTAGGACTTGAAGAGTAATGGACAGGTGCTTCACATGCTCTTCTTCATTATTTGAATAGACTAGATTGTCCTCCACAAACACGATAGTAAACTTGTCCAAGTATGCATGAAATACTATTTTCATGAGTGACATAAAGGCCACTGGTGCATTTGTTAGACCAAAAGGTATAACAAGAAACTCATAATGTCCATATCATGTTCGGAAAGCCGTTTTGTGTAAATCTGACTCCTTTACTACCAACTAGTGATAACCAGACCGCAAGTCTATCTTAGAAAATACTCCTACTATTTTTAGCTGATCAAACAAGTCATCAATCCTCGGTAAGGGGTACCAATTCTTGATTGTCACTTGATTGAGTTGTTGATAGTCAATACACAGCCGAAGTGATCCATCTTTCTTTTCCACAAAGAGAACAGGGGCTCCCTAGGTGGAAGTACTTGGTCGGATGAAACCTGCTTGCAACAACTCTTCTAGTTGACTTTTTAACTCTTTGAGTTCTGCTGAAGCCATGCGGTATGGTGCTTTAGAAATTGGTATTACTCCAGGTGCTAGGCCAATCGCGAACTCTAGTGCTTTCTTCTAGACAGCGGTGTAAAAATGTGAATATAATATAATTAATAATGTTAATTCTCCAATGTTCGGCCTTCCCCGATCGAGTCGAATATATATATATATATATATATATATATTTTTGACTCGGTCGGGGAAGGCTCGAACATTGGAGAATTAATTTTATTAATTATATTATATTCTCTACCCAGTTAATTACTATATTTTATTATTTACCCGGTTACCCGGTTAAATGAAATACGGGTGTTGTGGTGTTTTCACATACCCGAGCTGTTATTTTCATATTATATTTTGTGAGGGGGCGTCATCTTCATCTTATTCTCTCATTTCCTTCTCCTCTTCCGGAGCCGGCTTCTTCCTTGCTTGGGTATTCTTCCTATCTCCCTATTCTTAATTTTCATGCATGCATATTTTGAATTGATAATAAGCTTGATAATCATTGATAATAAGCTAGATATTAAATTCTTAAATCAACAAAAAAAACTAAACTAACCTAAACTGGAAATCCCACCATGGCGGACGGGTATGAGCTTTTGGCAAGATGGGTGACGGTAAATAAGAATTTCAAGGCAGCCCTCCCACACCCACAAAATTCTTTAAAGATTAAATACATGCCCCCACGCCGAAATAGGTGACAAGGCACAATGGCGCAAGATGACTTATTATGCACTTGTGATATCTTGAGGGTGAGTCAATTGCAAATATTGGTAACTATAGGTCATAGGCCACGTAGCATATGTGCACATAGAAGGGATTGTAACTAGTAGGGACGGCCACCCCACCAGGCATCATAAGAGCTCGACATAGGCTAATAATCACTAAAAGATCTATTTAATGTTGTTACAGAATATATTAACTTGTTTCATGTAATTATATGACTTAAAGTTTTTATCACTAATACGGAATTGTCTCCGTAGGTGTGAGCATGGAAGTATGGGTGGAGTTGGGTGTTAAGTGTTTAAAATATATAATATTTACCCATGTTTTTAATATGATTTTGTACTTTCCGGGTATAAACATTATTAATTAAGTGATATTTTACTTTATTTTTTGGTGTTAATTAATATTTTATTAGATATGCTTAATTTTGGTGTTTCAATGCAGAAAAAGATGAATAAATTAAACTTTGGAATTGAATAGTCATGACACTTGGCCCCACCCAATGGCTATAAGTTATGGTGTTCAATGGAGTCGAGGAGTTGGAAACTTGAAGCGACATCATAATTAATTAGACTACGTCGATTTGTGAACACCCTCTTCGAATTCTTGTATCTCCACTTCTATATAAAGGGGTGGTCATTTGTTGTTATCATATCTCAACTTCTGGCTTAGCAGTTTAGTGAAAGAAAATATTTCTAGTTTTTGTAATTTCTTTCTCTTTCATAATAAAAATTAGTTTCTTTTTTATATTGTTTTCTATTTTTATTATGGAGTAGTCTTATATTTCGTTCTAGAGAAGAATGGAACTTAACATGATTTAATTGAATTTATTTCAAGCTCTTACTCTTTTATTCAATCGGATCGTTTGAATTATCATTTTCTAAATGCTAAGAATAGATTGATCGCCTATATCTTAGATCATAAGGTTTAATTAGATTTTGGGAGAAATTAATTAGATTAGTCATTGATAATTCATCATACGACGAGTCTTTTGACTTGTTTGTCGTTGTGGTCGGAAGATACACAACACCGTATGCGATTGTAAGGCAAATCTTAATGCATTATTTTGTTGATTAATCAATTATCACCGGGAGGTAGAAATTGAGGCAAAATAATAGAAGCATGAAGGAGCGGGAGCCACCATGGTCATATAATTATCCTAGATCGACAATCCGAGAGAATAAAAGATAAGAGTAAGATATGATGAAGATTAAATTCATATTAAGGGAAATTCGACTCTAGAACGAGTTTTATCATTTTAACTTCTCCTTTTATTTAAAGTTATTATTTAGATTTAGTTAAGTCAATTATTTTGTTTTGCTCTTAATTTGATTTTCTTTAATTAATTTAAGGAAATTCATCTCTCTGTGGGAACGATACTCGAATTTATCATTATATTACTTGTTTCGATCGTGTATACTTGCATGTCACTAAAAATATTCGAACATTGCGATAGCTGGAGGACGTTGTTATTAGACTATTATTTTTTCTTATTTGTCATTACTTCTAGGTTGTTTGTATGATAAGTTTTTGTCGCCGTTGCCGGGGAGACCGAATTTTCTAGGTTAATTTAGGATTAGAATTTTGAGTGTTTTCTTTTCTTTTGAGATTTTAGTGTCTGATTTTTTTAAAAAAAACTAAAAAAAGATAAAAGTACTATATCATTGTCTTCTTCCTTGTTATCATTTGTTTATGCATAGATTAGTGCGGTCACCCTTGTCTTCTTGTGATCTAAAGATTGAAAGGACTTTGACAAACTTGTGTGTCACTGGAAGAAGAGCACAAGAAGCAATAGAAGAAGAAGCCATGGACCCACAACAACAACAAATGCCTCCACTTCCACCGATTGTAGCAGTAGCTAATGATGACAACAGGGCAATCCCAGATTGGGTTGTACCTCTTGCAAGAGGGTTACAACCTAGTATTATTACACCACCGGTGGATGCAACCCACTTTGAGCTTAAACCAGTTTTATTTAACATGTTACAAACCATAGGACAATTTAGTGGATTGCCTACTGAAAATCCTAATAGGCATATCATGGATTTCCTATCGGTTTGTGATATGTATAAGCAACCTGGTGTCTCTGATGACGCTCTCCGCCTTCGCTTATTTCCATTCTCATTAATAGGAAGTGCGAAAGAATGGTTGTCATCATTAGATTCAATAACCACTTGGGATGAATTATCTGAAAAATTTTCGTTAAAATATTTTCCACCTTCTAAAACTGCTAGATTACGTAATGAAATTTTATCTTTTTTGCAGTTTGATGGTGAGTCTCTCTTTGAGGCATGGGAAAGATATAAAGAATTGTTAAAAATGTATCCCAACCATGGTATAGAAAGATGGATGCAACTCCAAACTTTCTATAACGGGTTGTTGGGGCAAACAAAGAACATAGTTGATGCGGCAACCAATGGATCATTTCTTAGGAAGAGCCCACATGAAGCTTTCCAATTGCTAGAATTAATGGTTCCTAGCAACCATCATGCCACACAAGAAAGGCATCCAAGGAGGACTACCGGAGTTTTAGAATTAGATGCACTTACTGCTTTATCTGCTCAGGTCAGTGCTTTAACTAATCAAGTTCAAAATCTTAATATGCAGGGACAGGTTAAGGCTATGGAGCCAAGGTGTGAATGGTGTGGACAAGGACATTTTACATGTCAATGTGCAACAGATCAAGTTAACTACGTAGGCAACTTTAATATGAACAACAATCCCTATTCCAATACCTACAATGCAGGCTGGCGCAATAACCCCAACTTTTCATGGAATAATTCTCCACAATCGGTTGTTGTTCCCACTAATCCACCACCACCATCACAGCATTCTCGACCTCCTTCGCTTTCTTTTCAACCACAACAACCGGATTTGATCCAAATGTTCAATTCCATGCAACAAACTATGCAACAATTTATGCAGAATCAGCAACAACAACAACAACATTTTATGCAACAAGTTATGGTGCAATTAAACAAGGAACCAAGTGAGCGACCCAAGGGTGTACTTCCTAGCCAACCAGAACAACCAAGGAATGATGGTCAAGAGCATTGCAAAGCTATAACAACCCGGAGTGGTATTACTTTACAAGAACCAGTTCAACCCAATGAAGTTAGGGAAAAGATGATAAGCCAAGCAACGAACGTGAACCCAATACATTGGTTAGCTTACTCGGAAGCAAAGGGAAAGAAAAAGATGAAGTACTTATAGATGAGGTCGAAGAAAAGGTACCATTTCCTTCTAGATTGAGGAAACAAAGTGATGAAAAATATTTCAAAAAATTTCTTGATATATTTAAGAAATTACAAATTAACATACCTTTTGCTGAAGCACTTGAACAGATGCCTAGTTATGTAAAATACTTGAAGGATATTCTAGCAAAGAAAAGGAGAGTATATGACAATGAAGTTGTAGCCATGACAGAGGAATGTAGTGCTGTCCTCCAAAGAAAACTACCTCCTAAGATAAAAGACCCAGGAAAATTTGTGATTCCATGTTCAATTGGAGGAAATGTTCATTGTAATGCTTTATGTGACTTAGGTTCTAGCATTAATCTTATGCCTTTTCTGTTTTCAAAAGGTTAGGAATCAAGGATATTGCTCCTACCAACATCACACTTCAGTTGGCTGACCGATCATTGGTATATCCTAAAGGAGTCATTGAAGATGTTTTAATAAAGGTTGACAAGTTTATCTTTCCTGCAGATTTTGTAGTGCTTGAAATGGAAGGAAGGAATGATGATATACCACTCATTGTCGGGAGAGGTTTCTTGGCAACGGGGAGAACACTGATCGACGTAGCCGCTGGAAAACTTACGCTTAGGGTAAACAACGATTATGTCACATACAACATTTTTAAATCCATGAATTGCCCGGATGCAACATATGATTGTTCTAGAATTGAACTAAGTGATAAAATAATGTACAAAGGGGATCAGTTGAGTGATTCATTACATAAAGCCATAAATTCTCTTTGTGAAGAAGATATTGATGTGGAAGAAATGGTTAAAGTATTAGATTCACAACCGATCTTGCCTAGAAGATTTAGAGTTGTGGAACCTTTAGATCTACCATTCCACAAATTGCTGCCATCAGTTGAAGTACCACCTATTTTGGAGCTAAAGCAACTTCCAAAACATCTCAGGTATACTTTCTTAGGGCCTAATGACACTCTTCCTATTATTATTTCTTCAGAGCTAACTATATTGCAGAAAGAGAAGCTGATTAGAATACTAAAAGATCACAAGTCAGCTATTGCTTGGACTATAGCAGACAAACATGGCATCTGGTGTGGTTGCTGGTCATTTTCTCCTGGACAAAAGTTTTTTCCACATGGTGCAATTGAAATTAAGACTGAACAAGGGGATCGATCATTTAAAGTCAATGAAGCATGGGTCAAGTCCAAATTCAGTTATTCATGATAATCATCCACCGACTAATTGATATGAGGGAGTTCTCTTTCACTTCTTTTTCTTTATTTTTATTTTTGAGGACAATGTTTAGTTTAAGTTTGGGGGTGATGCCTTAATTTTATTGCATATTGTTCATGCTCGACTCATGTTTAGATTTAGATATATATATATATATATAGTGTAGTTTAGTGTAAAAATTTTATTATGCAATGGTATTTTAGTCTCTTGGTTCAATGATAGATACATGTGAATTAGTCTTACCTTTCTTGGGAAAACTTGATTAATTGATATGAGGGATGAACTGAGTAAAAGATTACAGTTGAGAGTTGGTTCTCTACCTTATATTATTTTCACAATCCTTTGGTTTAGATGATTTCAATGAATGTTTTGCAATAAGGATTGTACATGATGGTCATGACTTTTAGAATTTGCCCTAGCGACTTTCGAGGCGAAATATTTGGCTTGCCATGTTGATGGAAAATGATATAGGCATTTCTTTTTGATGAGTCTGGGCCTTTCTTCAAGCCTACCTAATATGAATTATCCTCTGTACACAATTTCATGGCCTTTATTATACATATTTGTTTGATTACCCTTATTTTAGCCTTGGCCTTTTTATTGAAAATATACCTTACTGCTTGAGTCCTAGCACCCTAGTGTTTTGAATTCATTCTAAATTCTAACAAGGATGAAACTTTGAGTAGTATAGGGGAAGGCATTGCGTGTTATAGAGTGGTGATTGAGTAGACTGTGTGGACTTTCCTGGCACTTTGCTTTGTAAAAAAGAAGAAGAAAAAAAAGAAAAAAAGAAAAGAAAAAGATGAGGCAATGATCCTCCACCAGTAAATACAAGATGAAGCAATAGTCTTCCATTGGTTTGAAATAAAAGAAAAAAGAAAAAGCAATAGGTAGTCAATGGAAAATCAAAGCAAAGTTAGTTCTTATATTGGGTCAACTCGATACTACATTTAAGGAAGTTTGTGTCATATTGCTTGGGGATTTGTTATACATGTATGTCAGGATTTAGAAAAGATTTTTAATTCTAGGGTGCATATTAGCTTCTGATTTTTCTATCTTGTTTATCCTATTTTTAGTCCCTAGCCCCTGGCCCCGTTACAACCTATAAAGACCTATTGATTCCATTAAATTGACATTGCCTACATTAGTGGAGATGGGAGCGAAAGGTAAACATATTTAAGCATGTGCTTGATTGTATTCTCTTGGTTGCATATGATAATGATAAGCCAATGGACTATCACACACATACGGAGAGCTTTCTTTTGGATGTGATTGATGAAAGGGAATTTCTGATTTAATTGACATCTTGTTGACTCTTGAGAGTTTGATTAAGAAATCATATGAGAACATAATGGGGACTAAGTATTTTTGTGTAGTAAAATTTTCTTTGTTATGATATTTTGCTCGGGACGCGCAAAAGTTTAAGTTTGGGGGTGTGTTAAGTGTTTAAAATATATAATATTTACCCATGTTTTTAATATGATTTTGTACTTCCCGGGTATAAACATTATTAATTAAGTGATATTTTACTTTATTTTTTGGTGTTAATTAATATTTTATTAGATATGCTTAATTTTGGTGTTTCAATGCAGAAAAAGATGAATAAATTAAGCTTTGGAATTGAATGGTCATGACACTTGGCCCCACCCAATGGCTACAAGTTATGGTGTTCAATGGAGTCGAAGAGTTGGAAACTTGAAGCGACATTATAATTAATTAGACTACGTCGATTTGTGAACACCCTCTTCGAATTCTTGTATCTCCACTTCTATATAAAGGGGTGGTCATTTGTTGTTGATCATATCTCAACTTTTGGCTTAGTAGTTTAGTGAAAGAAAATATTTCTAGTTTTTGTAATTTCTTTCTCTTTCATAATAAAAATTAGTTTCTTTTTTATATTGTTTTCTATTTTTATTATGGAGTAGTCTTATATTTCGTTCTAGAGAAGAATGGAACTTAACATGATTTAATTGAATTTATTTCAAGCTCTTACTCTTTTATTCAATCGGATTGTTTGAATTATCATCTTCTAAATGCTAAGAATAGATTGATCACCTATTTCTTAGATCATGAGGTTTAATTAGATTTTGGGAGAAATTAATTAGATTAGTCATTGATAATTCATCATACGACGAGTCTTTTGACTTGTTTGTCGTTGTGGTCGGAAGATACACAACACCGTATGCGATTGTAAGGCAAATCTTAATGCATTATTTTGTTGATTAATCAATTATCACCGGGAGGTAGAAATTGAGGCAAAATAATAGAAGCATGAAGGAGCGGGAGCCACCATGTCATATAATTATCCTAGATCGACAATCCGAGAGAATAAAAGATAAAAGTAAGATTATGATGAAGATTAAATTCATATTAAGGGAAATTCGACTTTAGAACGAGTTTTATCATTTTAACTTCTCCTTTTATTTAAAGTTATTATTTAGATTTAGTTAAGTCAATTATTTTGTTTTGCTCTTAATTTGATTTTCTTTAATTAATTTAAGGAAATTCATCTCTCTGTGGGAACGATACTCGAATTTATCATTATATTACTTGTTTCGACCGTGTATACTTGCATGTCACTAAAAATATTCGAACATTGCGACAGCTGGAGGACGTTGTTATTAGACTATTATTTTTTCTTATTTGTCATTACTTCTAGGTTGTTTGTATGACAAGTTGGATTTTGGTTTGTTTCATTGGTCTTAGATTATTCTGAGCATTTGTTATATTATATTTTGTTTCATGGCATGACTTTGAATTTGAACTTTAACTAATTCTTTGAGTATGAATTTAATTTGTATGGTAAAAAAAATTTATGTCATGGATTTATTCATGATGGTGATAAATTAATAGAAAATTAAATTACGTGGCATTTCATTTTTTATTGTAACACTTTACCTATGGCTCAGAATGGGCAGATGATTACTACTTGGTAAACCACTTTTGAAGAAATGACTTTGCCCATTAGTTTGGATTTTGGGCTAGGTCATTACAAATTATATTAGGGCCTCCTAGTTCCATGTTAAATAATGGGTTGGACTAGTGACATTGGTTATGCTGCCTATCACGAGCCAAAAGAAGGTCATGAGCTTGGGCTAGCAATGGGCCAAGTGTAAGAATTTTGGGGACGAAATTCCTAATGTGGATGGATTGTGAAATTCCACAACTTAGTTCCACATCTAATACACACTGGGATAAGATATTGTTTATAAGTAGGAATGAACTATAAATCTGTAACTTGGTTATCCACTTTGGAAGAAATGACTTAGCCCATTAGTTTGCACTTTGGGCTGGGTTGTTATAAAAGTGTTGGTGACTCATTATGCTACATGTCAGAGACAGTTGGTTGGAATGATGGGACGACTGGCCATTCAACCAAGTTGCTTGAAAAGATCATAGTTGCACAGTAAGGAGATGAATAGTTGAGTCAGTGGTTGGAACAGTGAACATACTAGGAATTGGCCAGGGATGAAGATGTATTAGCATCCAGGAGGAGTGAAGATGCACCACAACGTCTGACAAACTTATTAGTGACTAGGAATGAAGAGAGAGGTGTAGGACACAGTTGCTAGATGTTTAGTGTGCTAACAGATGAAAGCCAAGCACGTACGTCCAGGTGGAACACTACAGCCATTGAAAACCCCAAAGTAGAAGTGAGAGAGTATAGCGTATGACTTTGTAATTGGTTTACCGAGGACCTACCAAGAGAAGGAAATAATATGGGTCATAGTAGATCGACTCACAAAGAGTGCGTACTTCATACCAATCAGAATGGATTACCCACTGACCACTTTGGCCACACTGTAAAGAAACTAGATAGTATGGCTACATGGAGTGCCATGGGAGATCATATAAAACGGGGATCTGAGATTCACATCTCAATTTTGGAAATCTTTACAAGCAGCTATGGGCATAGAGTCAAGATTCAGCACAACCTTTCACCGTCAAACAGAAGAGCGGACTGAGAGAACCATATAGGTACTAGAGGATTTACTTTGAGGATGCATTCTAAACTTCAGAGGAAGTTGGGAAGAGCATCTATGTCTAGTAGAGTTGTCATACAACAATAGTTATTAGGCTACAATCGAAATGGTGCCATTTGAAGCACTATACAGCAAACCATGTCGATCTCTAGTATGTTGGGTACAGGGTAGCGAACTAGTAGTAGTTGGACTAGAAATGATCTAGTAGACACATAAAGTAGTAATGTGGATCAAGAAGAGAATGAAGATAGCTCATGACAGACAGAAAAGTTATACTGATCAACGCAGACGTGAGGATCATTTCATGTTAGGAGATCACGTTCTTCTGAATGACTCTTTGACTAAGGGAAACATGAGATTCAGGATGCGTGGGAAACTCAGTCGGTAATATATCGGACCATTTGATGTGATCAAGCACATTGGACCAATGGCTTACAGGCTAGCATCGCTGCTTGATCTATCAACTATGCATGATGTCTTCAATGTGTCATTACTGAAGGCGTACCATCTGGACAACTCTCACGTTGTCAGTTTTAGCGAGATAGAGCTACAACCCGAGCTGACATAACCAAAAGATGCGGTCAAGATTGTGGATGACCGAGTGAAGATTCTTCGAAGAAAATAAATTTCCCTAGTACGAGTACAATCGACTCGACAAGGAGTTGAAAAATCCGCATGGGAATGTGAAGACAAGATGAGAAAGAGATACTAAGAGATATTCAAGCAACTAGCTTACAACAAGGTACTCTAGCTAAGACTTACCTCTTTTAGATTATGGATGACTTTGAAACTTCCTTGGGTAAAGTTTTGAGGACAAAATTTTTCTAAGGAGGGAAGGTTGTAAAGTGACTCAAGTTAGAGTTTTGCATTATCGAACTGGTCCTTCAACCGTCGGTTTAAATCGAGTCAGTTTCATGACCACATGCTGAGTTGATGCTAGTCGTGCGTTATGAGCAATGAGGGTCTAGTATATCCGACTATATAATGATAACATCAGAAAAATGATGAGAAATAAGTTATCATAGTATATGACACTATGCAGTTATCTTTTTATTATTTATTTATTTAGTTGATCTTAGAATTATTTTTAAACCAAATAACACATTAGGATGTGTTACATAGCAGTTGGGTGGGTTATTAGTTATAGAACATGTCACTTTGTTGTAATGGAGTGTATTATATTTTAGGGGATTTTTCCATATTTTTCTAGATTATGTTTGCCATTTCTTAAGAGTGAGTTATTATTTTTGACTCGAGTAGGAGTCGAGTCAAATTTTAATCACAAAATTACCACTGAACCCCTCGTCCTAACATTTCCCCCACCATTCGCCGCCCCCTCCTTGCAGTCGACGCCACCTCCGACTTCCTCATCGATGCCAATTGGCACCGCCGCCTCCGTCGGAGCTCCGATGAGCCGCCCCCCAACCTTCCCAGTGGCTGCCCAACCTCCATGATGCCTCGACGTCACGCGATCATGCCA
The DNA here is from genome assembly GCA_033002965.1 of Piper betle. NCBI lineage: Eukaryota > Viridiplantae > Streptophyta > Magnoliopsida > Piperales > Piperaceae > Piper > Piper betle. Next base: position 48,870 of record JAURVB010013050.1, read on the forward strand.
CGATCGCCGACACTGTTTTGGCTCTGGCCACGCTGCTCCGCTTCCTCCGTGCCATGTACACCCTCCCCCTCAACCCAGGAAGTTTCCCCCACACAGAGCACCGCCATAAAGGTCGGCCAAGGGGCGATCACAAAAGCCAACAATCCCCAGCCAACTCCGTCGTTGCTGCCCTCACCACCACCATAGTCGGGTCGTGGTCATCGAGCCGATGCCGACCCATAGCCCTGATCGCGTCACTGGAAATCAGATTTACTGATATTCACACAAAATTGCAGGATCTTCACCGAACTCATCCAACCGATTGAACTTTGGATACCACAGGGTGGTGAATTTGAGTCTCGAACCCCCGCGACCCTAATTGTCACTGATTGATAAGGACGCGAGGTATAATTAACTTTGGCCTAATAACTAAAAAATTGATAATTAGTAGCATAACATGATAGGGTTTGATTGAATAATGTGATAAATATTTTTATTGTAAATAAAAATGAATTTACGTGATATGAATGATATTAAAATAAATGGTAAGGAACTAATTAAGTAAATTAAATATGAATTGTTAATCAAATGTAAGGTAGCCTAGAAAATCTCGATATGGATTGATACTGAGTGTGATATAGGATGTATGAATGCATAATATCGGGCGTTAGCTTTTAGTTTTGTTGTGTATGTATAGAGTATGAGCTCTCCGCCTAGGTGCATGGACACAATTGGAGCTTCTAGAAGGTCCATTTAAGACTCACTTCTAGTTTGACTCCTTCACTCTATTACAATTTGTTTTAACAGGTAAGCGGACATGTCGTGTGGTGGATTTATCAGATCCCACTTTACATGGGTCAATTAGTTGTACGAATTTTTGGAATAATAACCCTTAAGGATGAGATCCCTCGAGTTTATTTTTGAAAACTCATATCCAGATCATGATGCCTTTGGGCCTGTATTATGAGAATCCCTGTCAAGATCTATGTACATATAGTTTTATCAGTGTTTTCCAGTGAGATGTGAGACAAAGGAAAGTTGACTTGTGTAAATAACAAGAGGGCATGCACCAGTCAAAGTGGGCTTTGGATTGGTGAGTGGGTCGTTCTATTGCTGATGGATCTTGACAACTCCACCTTTAAGTTTCTCAAACCTAGAGAAGTGTGGAGAATTATAGGTACTGTAATGCAGTGCATTTCTATACTTGCAATTTGAAAGGGTACTGAAAGCGCATTGCCTGAGAAAACTCAACCTATGTGATTAGGGCTAGGAGTAATACGGAGAATGTAGATGACTGAAGAAAAAAGGAAAAGAATTTGATTTTCCCATGCAAGGGATAGTTTTAAAATTGCAAAGGGATGAGATGAGTTAGAATGGGACTCTATCGAGTCAAGGCCGACGGCTCCTAATTAGCGTCCTTATGAGATATTATATTGAGAAGCATATGAATGATTTAATTTAACAGGAGAGTCAGCTCTCCTGTGTCAATTTGATTATTAATATTTCTAGAACAGTAACACTCGTTACTGATGTTTTTCTATTATGTATGTAGGTGAGAATTTGAACGATTAGTCAAGACTGCGAAGGAGCAATGATGTACTATGTAGACGATTGTGGTGTGATGAATTGTTGCAAATAATTGTGAATTAAATGCTATAATGTGTTATTCTAGGCATTGTTGTGTGAAACTATGAAATGAATTATGAATAGTTGTTATTATGAGTAGAACTACACACAATCATCAAATGGGGTGAAGCCCATGGGGTGAAGCCCATGTCTAAGGAGAGAACCATCTTTGTATGTAATCATACTTAATTTATATGTAAAATAATTAGCATAATAATATTTTTTTATAAAAAATATATTAAATATAGCTACTTTATAAAATTAACTATTTTAAAATTTTTATGTCATTTATATTAATTTGAAGCCAAGCAAACATATCCTATGTTAAAATTCACTATCTACTTGCTCAATTTAAGTAAATTCCTTGTAGAGCATAAGCTAAACCTTTTCTCCTGCTGTTTTAATAAGATTAATTAAATTGAACGATTTTTTTAAAAAAAATAAACGAAAAATAATTAACTGCAAGTAAATTAGCAAATGCTAAATTCTTTCTCTTACTCACACCTAGCTTGGCATGTCCGGAACAGTTTTGTAAGTTTTCTTTTTTTAAAAAGACAATATTCAAAGTTGAAGGTGTCTACTTTTCAGACGTTCCTTCGGATGCAAGGGTGAGCTCTCCAACCGAGGTTCCTATCTTTTCTTCCCCAGTTATCTGAGCTCCATCACCAGATCCTCCAAACCTTACGCTAGTTTGCATGGAAAGTACTATTCAATGGCCTCGGGTAATATGATGGGGGAAGGTTTCTGTTCTGCTGTTCTTATTCTTTTTGATTTCTGATTTATTTGATGGGTTGAGCTGGACTTTGATCGTCCTTGGTTATTTCTCCTTTTCTCTTTGGTTTTGTAGAGGTTTATCTTTGTATGTACCATCCCTGATCTTGATGCTGGTCATGAAGTCACATAAAATTGCTTTTATCTGGTCATGAAGTCACAAAAGTGGTTTGAACTATTTTCTTCATCTCCTTTATTCTTTATCTTTATTGTTTTGTAGATAGGTTTATAAAGGAGAGAAAATAATAGTGGTCATCGTGCACCCTTGCTCTTGTAGTTATTAGCTTTTGCTTATATGATCGTTGTTTGTCTCTTGTCTGCTTATTTGCCTTTACGGTTTTTGCTTTATAGTTTTTTTTTATAATTAGATTGATGGTTTAAGTGTCTTTATTGTTTTGATAATTTTGCAAGTCTCTTGCTGTGTTAGTTGTGGTTGTCATAACTCTGTTCTTTTTTGCCTTGTCCTTTTCTCCCCAACCTTTACTTTCAGGATCAAATTGAACGGGTGAAGCCCATGGAGGAGATGGCCCCTAGCACCACCTGCTTTAGGTCACCTTTAATGGAGAGGAAGGTTAAACCTCAGAAACACCAGGCTTTAAACTGCCCCAGGTGCAACTCCATCAACACCAAGTTTTGTTATTACAACAACTATAGCCTCACCCAGCCAAGGTACTTTTGCAAGACCTGTAGAAGGTATTGGACAGAGGGTGGGTCCCTTAGGAACGTTCCTGTTGGAGGTGGCTCAAGGAAGAACAAGCGCTCGTCCTCTTCATCATCAACCAGCTCCAAGAAAACGTTGTCCGAAAATCTCAACCCTCCTACTACAATCTCAGCACCACCCACCTCCGAAAACCGCAATACCCACGAAGGGCAAGATCTGAATTTGGCTTTCCAGACCGCCGAAGAGTATCACAACCTGTCTCATGAATTTGTTGAGCTGCCCAACATTGAGAATAGTGGTGCTACTATTGGTACTGACAACCATGAAGTTACATCTACTGATACCACAGCTAGTACTACTGCCTCCACTACCTCTTTATCAGCCCTTGAGCTGCTTAGGACTGGGATGGCATCAAGGAAATTGAGCTCTTTCATGCCCATGCCTATGTCCGGTCATGCCCCAGATTCAGCTAACTCTGTCTATCAATCTGGATTTGGCCTGCATGATTTCAAGCCAAGCGTTTACTTTCCCTTTGATAGTATGGGGAATGGAGGTGGATATGAGAATGTCAATGGGGTTCAAGACCATACCAATGGAAGGTTGTTGTTTCCATTTGAAGATCTGAAGCCCGTTAATGATTTTGATCAGAATAGAGGACAAGGGGATTCATCTGGATATTGGAATGGAATGTTGGGTGGAGGCTCATGGTAGAAGACATGCAAGGAGCGGTAGATTTTGTATGTGTTTCAGCTCTACTTTTTCCCATGGTGGGTGAATTTTGTCTGGAATTGCTCACAACTAACATATAGAAATACATGGAGTTTTTATTTAGATTTTAATTATCTCTTTCACTATATAACTGTGAATGTCTGGCGCTATCGTTTACGTTGGCTTCAAATGGGGTTCTCATTGGAAATGAAAAGTTGGTTCTATTATGAGCGGGCAACGGAGGTAAAGGCCTTCTTTCATGGCCTATGCTACAGTGTTAAGTGATTTGGTTTTTGAATTGCTGATAGAGGGTAGCAGGATAATGGGAACCGTTCAAGCTATGTATTCTACATGGATTTGTCAATTAATTTAAACTTTGTAAGGAGTGTAACGTGGGATTTGTGTATGCATTGACAAGAACCCTGTCACTTTTACTTTTTTTATTTCATTTACAACTACATTATTGAAGTTTAGAGGCACTAGTTTGGCATGTTTATGGTATCTAACATTGGTTTCTAAGTGTTGGAAGTGTATTGATGCCATTTGTTTTGGAGCATTCTCTTTTAAGGCATGCAGGTCCGGAATGTCAGATCGCATCGAGCACCATCTAGAAGAAGCTCACTTCCAGGCATGAGTCTCTCATTAGTGAAGAGATGAAGTGGAGAAGAGTAAAATAAAGAAAAACACAGAACTTGGTAAGAGCTAAAAAATAAGAACACACTTTGATCAATACGTGCATAGCTCTCCTTTGTTCACTATCTCGAAGGCGACCAAAGAGTGGAGAGATGAGCTCACCTGCTTCAACCGAAAGGTTACCAAATAATTTCCTTATACCGTCATACCACTTCATGTATCGTTGTGTCGACCCCGTGGCTCTCTCCGTTATCAACTGGATTAGGCAAGACACTAGTCCTAGATTTGCTATCTACGCGAGGCAAGGAGTTCGTTTGAGACCACACAAAACGTTTCTCTCTTCGTGTGTGCCGTTTGAAACTCCGTTGCCAAGTTCTTTACGCCCTCGCCGGCATACAATCCCTACTATACTACGCCTCCATAAATTCACTTAACACCTATGCGAGACCAAATAATTGCGTTGAGCTCATGAGCCATGCTTTCTTCATGGCAAAAAGCCTAACAAATTTCAATATGTGAAACAGATAAGAACTTATTCTTTGGGTAGGGTGGGCGTGGGCTCGTGCGCGCGCCGGCCCTACTTAGCAGTTATATTTAGAAGATTAACGCGGTCAAAATGGCCCCATTGTATTGAAACCAAAATCTCTTGTGCCGGATAAAATTGAATTTGGAGTTTCATAATTTTTCAATATATTTTTGGCAATTTTTACAATTTATTTACGAAATCTGATTGGCGGCTATAGTATCAACAAAATCTGTTCTTCGCAGGAAGTGATTTTGGCTTTCCATTACTCACTCCATTACAGGTTAATACATTATGTCATCTAGTTTCATGTTGACAAAGCGTCTTAATTTTTATAGCCCTACCTCTGGGCTAACCAGGTATCCCTTTAGCACTGCATTTCTAGTTTTAATGAATGTATAATGTCATATTTTTCCGTTGACAAAGCATTTTTTATGATCCTTTTTTGACGTAATTATTAATATAAATCTATGATCCCAAGAATTGTACGGAAATTAGAGGGAGAAGAAACACGGCTAATTGGTGTGAAGGCGGGTGTTACTCATGGTTTGGAAAGCATGGAAGAGTAAAAATCCCATTAACATTTTGCTTTCTTTGCTATGGAGGACTGCAGTCTTCAACCGTCCATTGCAGCTCCATACAGTATCTTCACATTTTGCATATTTATAAGCATATCATAGAATGAGGTGAACCAGTAGAGGAGCAGAATGTTATACACATATCACGGTGCTGCTGATATTCTCAACAGTTTCAAACGAAGCAACTGCTTCTGTCTCCATGCATTTATTCATGATCATCCCCTTCTCTTGTCTAACTCTTTTTCGGAGCTTAATTAACAAACCGACCCCAATTAACTTTTAGAAAATTTTATTTATGATCAGTCATCAAGGTTTCTATGAATGGGAGGCACATTCGGAAAAAGATCGGGTTAGATATACGTTTACCATATTTTACGAACTCTGGGCAAGTTATGGAGTTGAGTTACCAGGAGGTGGCTTTAAGTAGAGTCAATTTATATTATTTTTATAATTCAAGAAACATAATATTTTTTAATTATAAAAATGATATAAATGTTTCTCATTTTAAATCGATAAAAATAAAATTCTTATTAGTTAAACGTGTAGATTTAATAAAGTTAAAACAAAAATAATATTTTTTGAGAAGTTTTTTACTTGACTCCCTAGTCAATTAGACACAAAAGTAAAATAGTGAAGTCGACTTTTAATTTTGAACTTTAAAAAAAAGAAATTTTAACCCTATAATGTTGGTTGATTTCTTTTCTAAATTAAGGTCACATCCAACTAAGCCAATTGGAGACGATATTGACATTTGTTGATCTACGGAACTATCTTCTGTTCTATTCGCCGAAAGTGTTCCAAAGGTTGGAGAATTCATCATGCAATGTCATAACAATGTCTACATCATGAAGAAAATTATGTTATCTTCGGTCCGAATGTTTTTTAAACTCAGAAATAGACGGAGGAACATATCGCTAACTAAGCGCTACCCTCACAATTAACTGAACATATCAAAACATGCTCATCATACCACTCTCTGTTGATGGAAATCCAGTTTTTGGTCACTTTCTAGAAAAACCTAATCCTTGGGTGCAACAAAATTTATCATGTTTTGGAAGTATGCGTGTGATTTGAGGTATGCCATACTTTGTGCGATTAACTGCTTACCTATCAGATCAATTTTATTACTAAAATGGCTGTAACAAAATTAAAGTTCGATTATAAAAGAAAGACATTTAGCTAGTGTAAATAACAGAAAACTAAATATCACTAATTAGATCATTATTTTCTATTTCCTCATTCTATGAGTCTATATGCAAAACATGGTTATAAAATTATATTTTGAGTCTAAAATCTCCCTACCGTATTTTACGATTTTCAGTGTCAAACTTAATCAATGACTTTTTACCTATTAATTTTATATTTGACTCTATCCATGTCAAATAATCAAAGTTATCAAAATATATTATTATTTTTATATAAATTAATATTTAAAGTAATATAAATTACATATTTATTAATTTCAAGGGTTCAAAAAAGTAATACATATTAATTTTCTATAATTTTTTATAATTAAAAAATTAGTAAAAATAGTTCCAAGTCTACTTAGAGTATACCAGAAGTCGACTCTCTGTGTACACATTATAACATGGAGAGTCAACTTTAAGTCAGAAGATTTTAAACTATGAGCTAAAATTGAAGTCTATAATCTCGAACATTGGCCGCCCATGGTGACTAAAATCAATGAAGGCCCGTACTTGAGGTAGATCGAGTTGAAGGTCCTATCTACTAAATGATATTGGAATAGTCGATGACTTCAAACCACATGAATGAAAATTGAACCAATGTTGCATATTGTCAATGCTTGTGATATAATCCTCCACCAACCAAACCCACTGCTCATGCTCTAGTTGAATAGTACCTGTCCTCCTCCACCATTGTTGTTCAAACATGCCCCATGGAACGTACTTATGCCGTCCATCATTTTGCTTCTAACTGTAGAAGATGCAACTACTAGGCACTTTCCATCGACCCCCACACCATGTGAAGTCCACATTGTATGATAGTCCTCGGCACCCCCACACCGTCCTACTCGCTTTAATAAACAATTTTTCAATCATGTTTTGTCTTTCTATATTCTTCTTCCCTTATCTCCTTTACTTAATCATGACTTGGAATCTATTGCTTTAAGAGAGGCATAATGTCCCACAGTTTAGAAACCGTAATTTGACTAAGAATTCTTTGAGTCGACTTTGCTTTAATATGTTGTACGTCACAATTTATAAATGGGCCCAAGCTGATTTATTTGACCCTGTTGGAGCAAGGAAATAGATATACTTCAAAATTCATTATTATTCTTTATTTTTTTAGCCATATCCAAATTAAAGAGATAATATGTCTTACAATTAGGATTAATTTAACGTGTAAAATGACAAAGCTTCGCTGACCAGATGCCCTTTGTAACACCAACCTATTCACTTATCTTACCTTGGACAAGCATTCAAGATATCGAGCAAATTAGCTATGAGCATTGGCATAGCATTGACGGATCTTAAGCTTTAGACTTGTATAAATTAAGAACCAATATTTTACAAGACCATATGGAATAGTACAATAGGATCTATTTCATCGATCCTGTGGGAAAGAAGGAGAAGAAGTAGAATTAGGAATAGTTGCATGTTCAGTGATAATAAACAGTATTCATTTGGCATGCCCTTTTATCCGTCATATTAAGGGCAATCAATCACATGGATATGGTCTAAAGAAGTCCTTGGTTATCGTATGTTGGGATCATGATATCACTAGTAAAGAAGTGAGAGGCAACAATAAAGTAGAAGCCTTTTTATCAGTCATATTAAGGGCAATTACATGGATATGGTTTAAAAATACCAAGTCCTTGGTTATGGTATATTGGGATCATGATATCACTAGTAAAGAAGTGAGAAGCAACAATAAAATAGATAACTTCCATATGAGGACAATTTAATACAATAATATGACCAGCTTTTAAAAGGAGGTACTTGATAACTTGAACTTAGAGCACTGTGGGAGCTAATAGTGTATCTCTACTAGGGAGCGCAGGCCTAACTCGTGAGTCTCATCAACATAAAAAGCCAAAGATCTATGTATAGACTTTGAGATGACCGACATATATCTATCTTACTTGACGCTATCTAGTACACTCCACCTAAGACATCCGTCTTCAACATAAGCTCCTAAACATTAAAGGTACTTAAGAAGTTCAAGGGGTCTATTATAACACCTCTAATCTAATTTACTCTCAAACCATATTAGAATTGTTACAATCGAGTTTAGTCATATTTAAATCGATTAATTTGTAAGATTTGGAATAAAAATGGATCAAATCAACTTTCATAGCTTCTCAAGAATGCAAAACACCATTAAATGCATAGCCAAACACACTATCGAAAAACGATTAATGGATATGTGCAATAATGTAATGAGAAACTACGTACAATGATGTGACATAAGAACCCACATAGAAAAACTTTTATATATATATATATATAAGGCAGGAAATAAACACACAAATAAATGCTAGAACCTAAAATCTAAATGTCTCATGTGGAGAGCTAATATCATATCTCATCTTTTGATGCAAAAATTGGTGAGGGCATACATGTGAAATACAATAAATAAATATATATAAACTGTAATGACCTCAATTTTATAATATGCATAATTCCTAAATCAGGGCAATTACTAACATCATCTCCTATCACACATATAAAAACATAAATAACAAACATAGCAGAATCTTTCTATTGAGCCGATCAACACTTGTATCCATAGCAAACGAATTAAAACTTCATACTTACATTACATAGCCATTTGAGTACTTCTTAGCAAAAGTTTGCTATTCTATTTTATTAAAAAAATGTAAATAAGAGAAATAAAATCATAATTACTGAGTCTTCTCTTCCCATCGATCCAAAAGTCTCTTGTACGTATGTGCACAGCAAAACTTGTCCATTTAGTAACTTGTAAAAAGGTACTATGTAAAACCATTGACTTGAGTCAGGGTTTTATAGTCTGAACCGGTCGGTTCGACCGTTATTTTTAGTCTGGTCAATTTCAAAATACGAGTACCGAGCCAAGGCTGGTCTTGTGTTATGAACCATGAGAGTCATGTGTGCCCAAGTATATGATGATAACGTTAGTAAGATAGCAGCATAATGAGTTATCAAAATATATGAGAGTACGCCATATTTTCTTTATTTATTTTAATTAGATCGTAGAATTATTTTTAGGCCGAATAACGCATTAGGGCACATTATGAGCAGTTTGGGTGGGTTATTAGTTATAGAGCATGTCATTGTAATGTTGTGATGTGTATTATGTTTTATGGGATTTTTCCTTATTTTTCTAGATTTGTTTTAGAATTATTACGAGTTAGTATTATTTTTCTCGAGTCGGAGTCGAGTCAAGTTTTAATTACGAGACGACCACTTGTTTTTCTCCCCGACCACTCATTTTCTTCCCCTAACACCTTACGAGATGACTCTTGACCTTCTTCCTGACCACTCGTTTTCCCCCTGACACCTATTTATTCCAAACCTCTGATGCTGTCACCATCCAGCCGCCACCATCCTCCTCACCCAACTCCCTTCTCCTTTTTCTCCCTTCCCTCTCCCCCACAATCCTCACTCGAGCCGGCCACAACCTTGTCACCGTCGCCGCGTGACTGACGATTAGGTATAGAATTTTATCCGATTTTATTTGATAATGAATTGTTTTATGATTTTATTGTGATGCAAATGGTGTGATTGTAAATAGGTGTTGGTTTAAATTTAAATGCATGTTAACAGATGATAATAGTGAATTAGAGTTTGAATTTAAATGCATGTAAATAGATGTTGTCTTGTATGGATTGATGAGGAGTGTAGCATTCATGCATTATACTTGGGCGTTAGTATTTAGTCTTGATGTGTAGGTACGGAGTATGAGCTCGCCGCCTAGGCATGTGGACACGATTGGAGCTTCTACCAGGTCCGTTAGGACTCGTTTCCTATTTTATGCTCTATTCTATTGTGTATTGTGTTAATACTTGCAGGACAAGTTAAGTGGTATTTTATCGAATCCCACTTAACCCGGGTCATTTAATTGATCAATCTTCCGGATTAATAACCCTCGAGGATGAGATCCCTCGAGTATGTTTTCGAAAATAAGATCCACCACAAGTTGCCTTCGGGCCTATTGTATAAATCTTTTCCCAGGCCTATCTATATAGTTTTATCGAGTTTTTAGTGAGACGAGAGATGAGGAAAACCGACTTGCACGTACCATGAGTGGGTGGTACACATGTCAATCAAAGCGGGCTCTAGATTAGTGAGCGGGTTGTTCCAATCCCGAGGGATCCTGACAACTCCTGCGTTTGAGTTCCTCACACCCGGAGAAATATGGAGGTTTATGGGTATTGTTTAGTACAATGCATGTCCAGACTTGTGGTTCAAAGGGTACTTAAGGCAACTACCTAAGAGTACTCGGTCTTCGTGCTTAAGGCTAAGAGAATTATGAAGGAAAGGAGAGGGCTTAGGATATACTAGTAGTCCCGAGGGACCAGAAAATAAAATGAGAAAATGTCGAGAGAGGCATCAGCATTAGCAGAGCAGTTAGTTCGGGATGCTACTGGGTCTGCAGCTCAGTGGCTCCTCAGTAGGTGCCCTTCAGAGAGTTCACGAGAAGTATATGAATGTTTTCCTTCATATGATAATTTGCTCTCATAGCCAGTTTGATATTAGTTATATATTTTGGACCAGTAACACTCGTTACTAATGTGTTTTTATAATATATGTAGGTGATGATCATGAGTAGCATGAGCCAGCCTGGACAGAGGAGCAGTGATGTCATCTTGCATACATACATGTCAGATGATAGCATATTTAATATTTTAAAGATGATGTAATGAAATGCAATATATGATGATGTGGTGTGATATGATGTATGTTGTAGTAGAAAGATTGCTAATGATGACATGCTAATAAACATGTTTAGACATTAAATATGTAGAACAGGTAAATCAAAACCAAAAATTGATGAGAAATGTGAATAGAATGCACAGGTGGGTCGAGAGCCAAACTTGAGAAAGATTATACAATAGATAAGAAAGTTGTGTGAATGAAAATAGATGATATATATATATATATATATATATATATATATATATGTTGATTTAACAGGGTAGCCCTTCATTGCACTTTTAAGGGAGACTCAATCTGTCTTATTTTATTAATTTTATCGATTTTCATCGTAATTTTTTGGTATGTGAAGTGGTTGAAATGTCATCCATGTAGTAGTATGTTAGGTTTATTTTTGTGCATTCATCCATGCATAGCAATTGACTTCTTCCATTTAGAGACGCTGATCGTAGATCTGCAGAAGTTGGGTTCAAGTTAGCTAACGTAACTGGGACTGGTGACATTCTGGTTTGGTTCCTGAGCATGAACCGGATTTGGGGTGTTACATACTGAGTCCAATACTTAAATATATAGGATACATATTAAGAAAATATTTTTAAACTGTATTTTGTTAAACACAAAAAAAGAGCCAAATAAATAGTATTCTTTCATAGCTAATTGAAGTAGAACATTCATGAATTGAACATAGCTGAACTTGAACCAATTAAAATAATCTAGTAGCATAAACTAATACTTAATTCAACATTAGCATAGCTTATTATGATTTATAATATTGTAACATGACAGAATGTGCTTAAACAATTAACTACTAATTATTTGATTTCCTTGTGAACCATCAGCATGGTAACGTTGATTGAAAACTGAAAACATTTTGACTAGTCCAAGTGATTTAGCCCACATTCAATTATTTAACTACTACTTCTGATATAGCTATCAGAAAACAAATAGATTAGTCCTTTCAACACAACTTACATTCATTTAAAAATAATTAACTAACCCCTTGCTATAGTTATTTGCAAACCAAAATCACAATAAAAACAAAGTTTGGTCCTTCTGACCATGGTTCTTGTGACCGGTTCTCGAGCATAGCCTCATAACCCATATATTTGAACCTCATTGAAAAACTAGTAATGATCACTAGTAATGTCAAAACAATAGTTGTTGGTTAATTATTCTGGTCCTCGCCTAAAGGAGATGCCTTAAAACCAAGGCCGTTTGTTTGAAAATACGATGAAAATTATTTGCCAATTCTTCGCCTTGTGCTTTGACATAGCAACAAGATAAGCCTGGTGCCTCACAACATACATTAAAACATTATTACTTAATATAACATGATGACATGTTAAAAACATAAAACATTAGCTTAATCCGTCTAAGCACGCATAAACATAGAGAATCTTTAAACTTCCCAAATTACAATAAAACACAGACCTGAATTGCAGCGAGCTCAGAGCTCCTAGTTCTACAATTGCTCAACTTCTAGTCTAGGCAATCATATATGGCTATATTAACACTCAAACTAGCTTCCTCATGTCTACATAATATGATATGAAGTTCATACAACATGCAAACAATTCATACAACATATGTACTAAATCATACAAGTATTATACAATCTTTAACTATTTATAAATATAGCATGCAAAACATTAATAAAACATAAAGTTATGATTTTGACATACTATATTGCTTGGGATACTTAACCAAAAATTTTGACAATTTATAGATAGAAACTAGACATCATGACGATTATATCATAAAAAGAATTGTTTGAATCTAAGTTCCACAACTAGAGTTATAACTGTTTTAAGATAGGTAAACATAAAATCTTAAAATTGTCAAAAAATTCCTAAATATTAAGGCTGTGGCATTGAGCCTCAACGAGGAGTTGCGGCATATTTCTAATATGTTTTTCCTTGTTTTTTTGTTTTAAGTCTGATTTTAGTAAAACAAAATATTAGTTTTCAAGCTTTCTATGCATAGAATCATTTTTATGGGAAGTTTTTAAAATATTATGTTTTATTGTATTTTCTCATGTTTTTTCATATGTGGGTAAACTATATACAATTAACAAAATTGTTACAAACATGCACCAAATCATACAAACAATCCTAATTTATTATTTTATCTTATAATTTGCCTAATTATCATGATAATATCTGGTTTAAACGTCAATACATGGTAGAAAATTCAATCATATATCATATTCTTAGTTTAAAACAACAATTTTATGTTATTCTTTTCATGAAACTGGAATAAAAATGTAAACTTGCAAGTAATTCATTCATGATTCGATTCAACTATTGATAAACCTTGATGAATAATAATATACATGCATGAACTTTATGAAATTATCATCTAGGTTTCAATTAGTAAATTTTAACCCTGCCGATTTATCCTATAACACAAGTCTTATTGCTCATTTCTTGCAAAATTAACAAAAACATGATCCAAACTTGTTCACTCTTGAACGAGGAACATATTCACCACAAAAGAACCAAATAAGAGAGAAGGATAAGGGGTAGAGCATCACAGCTAAAGAGTGTGGAGGAATTAACATTGAAATAAAAATTATGGGAAAGGGAGATCGTCCACTTATGTCCTTATATACCCCCTTACCAGTGTTATGTCCAATTACCCACTTATTTACCCATATAAGGGAAAATATTACGGAGCTTCTACCCATTTACTTAAATTGTTGACCATCTAAGCAACACGCCTACCAATTCTACACAGTCCTAGGAACATCTCTTCTAACATGAACATTTAAGGTGGTCTTCTAGGTTTCAATTAACTCATTGGTAAAATTTAAGTGTAAGACCACCTTAAATGTTTTTGACTCCACTTAGATTAACCTACTGGTTAACCTTAAGTGCTTAGCCTCATGTCAATTCTTATGTTATCTTAACAGACACTTTACTGGTGATATGAACTTGGTTTACATGTGACCATGTCCAACTTGTTCACCATAGTTTTCCCTTTTGTTCATTTACTTACTAACTTATTTCTTTATTATGTCCTATCAAACATTTGTGACTAGATTTTTAACATCATATTTCTTTTAGGAAAATATCTTCTCCGGAACATAAATCCTTAATATTTTAGTCGACAATGAGTTCGGTTAGGACCAGTTGTCCAGAAGAAATATCTTGCCCATGTATCATGGTTTGGATTTTCCTGATTTATTCATCAATTTATAAAAATGATAAATCTCACTACAAAACTTTGATTGATGTGATTCTTGTTTTGTTGGATTCCTTAGAGAGTATACTTTTATTTCTTCAAATATTAGAATTTTTAGATTTGTATTTATGTATTTATGAATTTGTTAACAACATATATTCAATCATATCTAGATTTCAAAGCATAAGATTTTTGTTCGAGCATTACATAAACACTCATCAAATACAGGCAAAAGCATAAACGAAATACAATGGTGCAAAGATCACAAATGTGCGTAGCAACTACTTGTCCTTCCATCAATGCTGACCCCCAACTCATAGAAACATTAGACCTACATATACGAATGGCAGATGTAACACACCAATTCGGCCAGAAGGGACAGACCGACTCATGATATTATAATTTGGAAACTACTCGTTGGGCTTTAGCGTACATACTTTACAGAAGCGGATCTCAACCCTCCATTGAGGCTTAAGTTAGACACCAAGTTTGGGTTTCATAGAATGCGTGCAGAGTTCATACTACAAAGGCATATCTTAGACTTAAAGGATTCCTAAATGAACACCCCTAGTTGTAACTGAGGTATAACCATCCCGACAACTATGATCGGTGAGTTTAAAAATGCGATGATCACTCCCAACTATAGAAAAAGCACACCCTCGCTACAGTTTTGAAGTTGCATGCTATTGAGTGTATCATATTTTGACTACTTAGTTCAAGTGATTGGCTTAGGTCTTGTTATTAGTTACATGAAGATGATGCAGGTATTTAAACAAGGGTCATGGTTACCTGTTCCATATACCCTATGCGAGCAATAATTAATTCGTCAAAGAATTACACAACAACATCAAGTATCAAGGCATCAAACACTAATACCTGGACTTCACGTGGGTCTTCAAGTAGTGTGAACCATAAGCTCCTCCACCCACGTTACTCTAACACTCAAATAGTTGCAGCCAAATATGTTTCATGTACCTGACTTAGCTCCTCGTCATGTTCCAGGACTCTGGGGCTTATATACCTTGGAGACGATGGTTAGCCTTGCCCCAAAGTATTATAACTCCATAATAAAATATATTAATATAAAGTTAAAATGTGCTGGGACAACCATCATAGCATAGATCTTAATCGTACAAGGTTCACATAGTTTGGGCATATGCCCATTATATAGTCATACACAAAATACATGGGTTAAAGCAAACAACATAATAAAGGGCCCTTGCTACCACCGCCACCGAGCCGTATGATCCATGCACCTAAGCTGGCCAATGCCAGGGAACCTCACCTACATATAATAGAAAACCACGTAAGTAATCAAATGAATTTGATTACTAGTCCAAATAACTACTGGTAAAATAGCAAGCTGACAAATGGGTATTCCATTACCCATGATGACTTAAGAAACTTCAAAATTGCCTCATACTGGGCGCTAAGCAAACATACTTAAACAAGTGTTGACTTGCATGCATGGCTCATAATTATATTTATACATACAATGCTTACGCCCTCACACCTTCCATATCACCCGCCACGGTACTCTAGTGGCAAAAGGAATAGTTAAGTTAGTGCCACAAATTTCAGAAATGTGCTTCATTATGTAGTACCATCATACACTGTAGTACCTCATAGTTTGAAGGAGTATTAGTGTGATTCATATATATCTCCATACCGCTCACGCTCTTATTCATGAAATCCATAAAAATGCGCGTACTCATATAATAGGCTTAGAAAGAGGCTTATATCATATATTTCTGGAGCTTTAGTTCAAAAACCAACAAGGGGTCTCATCCTTGTAGTTTTATTAAATATGTATAGAAAACATGGCTAAATGGCCCGACATCGGAAGGATCCAATAAAATGCCGCCAATGTAGTACCTATGTCTAAAACATAGGTAATCTCGACACACATGGAGTTAAGTAGAGATCAAGCAAAGGAGAGTCTTACGGACATAGATGAGTAGAGCTCTGTATTCTAGTCGGTGAGCTCACTCGTGATACCTAGCATGGAGATGGAACCGACTAAGAATCGGGTCACATCGGCACGTAAAATGAGGCAAAGCCTCCGGACAAGCTCAACACTTAACATCACTTAATTAGGTCCTAGGTGAAGTGTTAAACCTTATTAGGTAAATTAATTAAGGTTTTGGTTTCATGTTCACTTAGTGGGCATTAACAATTTCTAGGGTTTCTAATCAAATTGGCTAACCAAACGATTTTTCGGACAGGCCTTACAATGTCCAAATGGGCTGAAATTTGGATAGGTTGTCCCTTACACTTTAAGGTTCATAGCTATATTCTACCAAAACTTGCCCATGGGCCAATCAAGGGGAACAAGGCCCATTAAGCTCGGCCCTAAGGGCTGGAATAGTGTTCCTATGTTGTGCACCAATTTTGTAACTATTGGTTCATGGGCTAGAGGACTCCAAATGGGCTTGGGTCAGTGGGGTAGTTAGCGAACACATTGAGCATGAGCCCAGTAAGAGCTAGGCCAAATTTACTTTATAAATAGGCCTAAGTGGATTTTACAACTTGGGTCACTGGATGGGCAGTTTCTGGAGCTATCTGGACCCTAATAAATTTGAAATTTATAAATAAAATTTGGAACCTGCCCAAATGGTCCCAAAATTGGTCATGGCTGTACTGGGACATAGTGTAAGGTGTGGACGAAGTTTTACTAAAATTCAACACCGTTAACCTATTTTAAGGTAATTTACAACTGGAGTGGAAAACCAGGGTATCAGAGCCAACCTCTTGGACTATTAAGGCAACACACATTCGGAATGGGTGTGTTGTATGTGCGTGCTGTATGTTGTATGGCATGCCTGCATGATATATTGTACGCCTATATGTTGTATGTGATTGTTATGTTTAAAGACCCTCACCACCTTGTGCCGATCCATAGCCTAGCTGGCAGGTATGTCTTTGACTGTGTTTTTGCTAACCTCCTTTTTGGTGTTTACAATAGTTAGTTGTGTGTGGCAGTTTGCAAGCCACAGTTTGCAAGCCATCTGTGTCAGTTAGTGTGTGGTTAGTGTTTGTGGCTATATAGTCTAAGCAGATGGCAGGAGGACGCAGAGGTAAACCACCACTACACCGCAAGGCTTCCCTGATAGGTGATCCCCATCACCCGTGCAGCAGTCAGCGGCGGTGAAAAGACCATGGGCAAAAAAAAAAATTAATATATTCGACCAGGGCAGGGAAGGATCGAACGTAAGAGAATTAATATTAATTATATTATATTTTCTACCCGATTAAGTCAACCCATTTAAATATTTTATTCTTTACCTGGTTACCCGGTTACCCGGTTAAAGGAATAAAATATGGGTGTTGGTGTGTTTCCACAAACCCTAGCAGTCATTTCATTTAATAAAGGACGTCCTCCACCCTAGCCTTCATTTGCATTCTCTTCTCCTCTTCCTTGCCGGCGTGTCTTCTTCCTTGCTTAGGTATTCTTCCTATCTCCCTCTTCTTAATTTTCTTGCATGCATATTTTAATTTGATAATAAGCTTTATAATCGTGAGGATTAAAGTTTAAAATCAACAAGAAAGAAACTAAAAAAATTAAACTTTAATTCGGCCGACGAGTCCCCTATTTCGGCGAGATGGGGAAGCAAAGGCAAGGTCGCCGGGAATTAGTGGCGAGGGTCGTTACAACGTCAGAAGATGATCCTACTCTCTTCGTCGATCAGTGTAGGGTCGATCTCACGTGTGTGGATGTCGGCCTGGGGTGGTAAATGGCCCAAAATAGAAGACAGTGGCAAAAGTAGGGGCGACGGCGGTGGGGGAAGAAATCTGGCCGTCCTGGATGGCGACGGGTTCCAATATGGCAAGGGAAGGTAGATAGGTGGTCGAGGTGATCACCCAATTGAGCCGGCGATGCTTGCCGGTGGTGGAATCACCCATACAAGTGCGCCGCTAGGCAAGCGATGCGGGCGTCACCGCGGCTGTAAGACGGCTGGAGTTGGCCGGGGCGACCCGCAACGGTATGGTAGGGCTGGACTGCGACGATGGACGGCGGCCGGAGGTGGTCGGCGGCAGCGGTGGCTGGAGGGCGCCTGGACTCGGGAACAGGGCATGCTGGAGAAGAAGAAGAAGGAAAATAATTACCTTGGGTGCAAACTTGTAAATAATACTTGACTCGATATAGCTCGAGTTAAATAATAATACCAACTCGTAAATAGCACCTGACTTGATACCGACTTGAGTTAAAAATAATTCGAACTCGTAATAAATCTTTAAAAAAAATTATGTTAATGGGTTATAGATTAAAGTTACTAAACTAATTAATTATTAGACGAAGTCGACATGGACATAAGTAATAAAAATACGGTAATGATAAACGGTCGATAATTAATCAGCGTAATTCAAGCGATTAAATTGAATCTGAGGGCTATAAGTAATTAATAAAATAAAGATTTTAACTTTACCTTATTAAATTTAATATTAGGTAAATAAAGTGATTATTTTAATACCGAGTCAGTAATGTAGAAAATCGGTTATCAAACTATAGTCGAGTAGCAATCACTCGCGTCGAACTTAAATAGCAAAATAGAAATAAATAAAGTTTGAAACTTTATTGAGTCAAATAATTTAAAATTATTGTATTAATAATATTTTTGAATAATACAAATTATTTTAAACAATTTAATCGATCAACTTAATTAATTAAATTGATATAAATAATAGTAGTGATTAAAAAATTATAACCGTAAACTAAAAGATTGGGGTTATGTAATCATCATCGCAAAAGAAAATTCAATACTTGTTTATTAGGAATAATTATTTTATCAATTGTTAAGAATTAATTATGATTTAGATAATTAATTTAAAATTTGAAGTAGGACTTAAATGATTATGTCACATGAATAATTAATTATCACACTAGATTTGTTGATAATTTAATATTTAATATTTTTGGAAATGATATATATATATATATATATATATATATATATTAGATATTTAGTTGTATGCATTCCTACTCGAATAAAATTATACTTATGTATAATTTTATATTCTCGTTCAGATTAAGATCATTGGTTGCAATTGCGATTTTGAAATATCCAGGTCCATATAATCATTTGAAATGTTGTACTTTCTCTTGTTGGCAGCCCTGGTCGGCTTGAGCCCAGATTCGACCACCATGTGCTGTAACGCAATCGGGGTCAAGGAATTCACTCAGTCCGACATGGGGCCGCACCTTTAAAATTACTATGTGTGTTACTATGTGTGTGCTTATAATTAATTGAAGTGTTGTATTGTCCGTATAATTATTTGAAATGTTGTATTTTCAAAAATTGGTATAATTATATGAAATTGTGTATTTTTTTTCCAAACTGGTAGCCTTTGTCGGCACCTAATCTCAAAATGAGCTGGGAGACAATGCTCTAATCTCATAATGAATTTGGAGACCATGACTAACCTAGAAATGAATTGGGAGGCCACCTAATCTCAGAATGAGCTAGGAGACAATATTCTAATCTCAGAATGAACTGGGAGACCATGACTAACCTCAAAATGAAATGGGGGACAACCTAATGTTAGAATGAGCTGGGAGACATTTTCCAATTTTCTAATCTCAGAATGAACTGGGAGACCATGACTAACCTCAAAATGAATTGGGGGACCACCTAATCTCAGAATGAGCTGGGAGACAATTTTCTAATCTCAGAATGAACCGGTAGATCATGACTAATCTCAAAATAAATTTGGAGACCACCTAATCTCAGAACGATCTGGGAGACGATTTCTAATCTCAGAATGAACTGGGAGACCATGACTAATCTCAAAATGAAATGGGAGACCACCTAATCTCAGAATGAGCTAGGAGATGTTTCTAATCACAAAATGAGCTGGGAGTCGACCTTTACTAATCTCAAAATGACCTGAGAAACAAATTACTAATCTCAGAATTAACTGAGGGATAATTACTCTTTACTTGTGTAATAATAATAATAAAAACGAGTGAAATTAGAATAAGGATTATATTGACTTGTTTCATTTAATTATATGGCTTAGTGGTTTTATCACTAATGCGGAATAGAAGTGTAGTTGGTGGTTCTTTTACCAACCCAGGTATGGTGAATCGATAATAAGGTTGGTTCTTTTCCGAGAATGTGGGACTATTATTTTAAATTTTAGTGAACAAGATTTATTATTATGATTCATATTATATGTTGCGAGATGTATTTCCTTTATTACAGTTCATGTTTTGGAATATTAGCGTTACATCAATTATATTTTGAAGAACACCCGGTCCTGTTCGGGCTGGCCATTATAGGTAGTATCAGAGGAAGGTTTCCCACAAGCTCACATTTTGTGACTCAATTACCTTGTTGAAAAGTCCAATAATCATTTTTTTCCACTGTGTTGTGTTATTACTTAACAAATGTATTTGCTAATAAACCTAAGTCATACTTGGAAAAAAAAGATACTAATGAACCATGAAGGTTCAACGTTATAGATGGTAGGCACTCATAGACAGTCAAATCGAGTTACTCTGCCAAATGCGAACACCGAGAATGTAATGGCTCAGATCCTAACGGCCATACAGGGAATGGCGCAGGCTTCTGAAAATACAAATTCTGTGGTTCAAAATATTGTTCAGTGGATACCGGGAGTGGTAGTAGGGCATGGAGCCTCAAACTCGGTAGCGGGTCCCAGAATCACCCCAGATGGTGGTCAGGGGTGTGCCCAATCGTGGGTAGGGTTAGCTGACCCCGGCGAGCAAGGGGAGTATCCAAACCCAGGGCCACCGCTAGTCCGACCAGTGGTGCCGCCAGCTGTTGATGATAGTGACTATTACATTGTGGAAAAATCTGGAAGAATGGAGCTGAACTATTTGTTAGAGGGATCGATCCAATGAAGATGGAGAGCTGGATAGACATTACTGAAAAAGCGTTTAGGGCTCTGTCGGTGCCCCACCCCCATCAAGTGAGATTGGCAACATGCATGCTTCAAGAGAAAGCATCTTATTGGTGGAAATCCATGGAGAAAACCACTTTCCATCGACGTGAGATTTCCTCCATCGCGTGGGCAGAATTTGTGGCAGCCTTTCAATGGACAATATTTTCCAGAGCCCGTTGTCTAGAAGAAAGCACTGGCATTCACCAATTTGGTTCAGGGGAGGATTCAGTCCGGGAATATGTGTATTCCCAGACGAACTTCCAGGATTACCTCCGAAGAGGGCAGTGGAGTTTGCCATTGACCTAGCACCTAGAGTGACACCAATTTCTAAAGCACCAGTCTTGACCCTGCCAAATGGTAAAGAAGGATTCATAGTCTTTAGTGATGTGTCTTTGTTGGGTTTAGGATGCGTCCTTATGCAAGAAGGTAAGGTGGTGGCCTATGCCTCTTGTCAATTGAAGATTCATGAGCAAAATTATGCAACCCATGACTTGGAACTGGTAGCAGTGGTTTTTGCCCTGAAGATTTGGAGACACTACATGTATGGAGCCCAGTTCAAAGTCTTCACTGACCACTAGTGTTTGAAGTATATCTACAACCAGAATGACCTTAACCTTCGACAGAGGTGGTGGATAGAATATTTGAAGGACTACGACTTCCAAATCTTATAACATCCAGGGAAAGCGAATGTGGTAGCTGATGCGTTGAGTCAGAAGGGCAAAGGGGACAAAAGTCAGCAGCTAGATAGACTTTGGGTCAAACCAGCAGATTTGGTTGAGCAACTAACAGGCTATATTGGGAAAATTTGGTTGTTTCCAATGATTTAGTTGATCGTGTTAAGCTAGCACAAATGGGTGATGAGGAGCTAAATAAAATGTTGGACAAGATTCCTAGACATTGTAGCTGATGCAAATAGTGTGATCAGATTTAGAGGAAGTGTAACGACCGCCATTTTCACGATATTGTGGGCCTTGCTGGCAGGGTGTTACTCAAAATTTAACAAAAACCAACCCTATAACAACCAATCCTAACCGGACCAGCTGTTACTTAAAAGGTTACATGAATAATATGAAGCAAATAAGTCTAGCATTTCTAACTCAAAAGAACTTATTTTCAAATGACAATGCATGAAGTAATTATCCCACAGTCTTGGACCGTTTCCCATAGCCACATTTATAACACAAGAAAAGTAAAAAGAGAAGTCCGCTTATTAACCGTTCACCACCTGCGTTGGTAGAAAAACCACCCTGTCGTCTCTTAGTCTTTAGGTCCAGCTGCTAACCTGCGGAGGCAATTCCGCGTTAGTGATTAACCACTAAGCCGTATAATTAAATAAAACAAGTCCATAAACTCCCTATCATTATCTATAATATTGGCACTTGTGACCATTCCAACATGACCATTTATTAGCTGATGGTTCAGTCCACCATGTCCATTAGTTGGCTGATGGGTCAGTCCACCATGTCCACCTATTGGGTGATGGGTCAGTCCATCATGTACATTACCGGCTGGCGAGTCCAATCCGCCATGTCCGTTATCGGCTGGTGAGTCCAATCCACCATGTCCATTAGTTGGCTGATGGGTCAGTCCACCATGTCCATCTATTGGCTGATGGGTTAGTCCACCATGTCCGTAATTGGCTGGCGAGTCCAATCCGCCATGTCCAATTTATTGGCTGATGGGTCAGTCCATCATGTCCATTACCGGCTGGCGAGTCCAATCCGCCATGTCCGTTATCGGCTGGTGGGTCCAATCCACCATGTCCATGTAGTTGGCTGATGGGTCAGTCCACCATGTCCATCTATTGGCTGATGGGTTAGTCCACCATGTCCGTAATTGGCTAGCGAGTCCAATCTGCCATGTCCAATTTATTGGCTGATGGGTCAGTCCATCATGTCCATTACCGGCTGGCGAGTCCAATCCGCCATGTCCGTTATCGGCTGGTGGGTCCAATCCACCATGTCCGTAATTGGCTGGCGAGTCCAATCCGCCATGTCCAATTTATTGGCTGATGGGTCAGTCCATCATGTCCATTATTTGATTATGAAGGGCATAGCCCGTGTCAGACTGAGTCAATTCCTTGACCCCGGTTGCACTCAGTGCATGGTGGTCGAATCTGGGCTCAGGCTGACCAGGTTATCCACAAGGGAAAATACAACATTTTAAATAATTATACGGACCTGGATATTTCGAACTTGCAGCTGCGACCAATGATCTTAATCTGAACGAAGACATAAAATTATACATAAGTATAATTTTATTCGAGTAGAAATGCATGCAACTAAATGACTAATATATATTACTATTATTATTAAAATAATCACTTTATTTACCTAATATTAAATTTAATATGGTAAAGGTAACATCTTTATTTATTAATCACTTATAACCGTCCGATTTAATTTAATCGCTTTTATTACGCCGATTAAGTATCGACAGTTTCTCATTACCGTATTTTTTATTATCTATGTCCATGTCGACTTCGTCAAATAACTAATTAGTTTAGTAACTTTACCCTAACCAATTAAAATAATTATCTTTAAAGATTTATTACGTGTTCGTATTGTTTTTTAACTCAAGTTGGTATCGAGTCAACCCATATTTACAAAACTGCCACCCTCCTCTTCTTCTTCTTCTTCTTCTTCTTCTTCTTCTTCTTCTCCGTCGCCACTCTTCTCTGCACCCAAAACCAGCACCAAAACCAGACCACGCCCTTCTTCTCCGCCCCTTTTCTTGGCACTCAAACCCTGAATCACGTCCTCCCTCAACTTCACCCTTCTCCACCAACCAATTGGAAGTCTAAAGTGCGTGTTTTACAGCAGTTAACCAAGACGACCATGTGCTGCACCATGGCGCCCAACTCCTGGCCTGTTCTTCTTCTCCCAGCCTCAAGACCCCTCCTTTCTTGCACCTTGCTCCAATTCATATGTTCCACGACCTCAGGCCGGCCTCAAAACAGTAAGGATCAGCCACCTTTGGACGTTGCATGGAGTATGGTCGTCCTCCCCACTTCTGCACGTCGCTGCCATGAATTCCGGCGAGAAGGTCGTCCGTTATGGACTGTTCCGGCGGCCTGAACTGCTGTGAAGGAACCCATGATGCTATCGGCGAAGCACAACCGGTGTCTACCCCTTTGAACATCAATTACAGCACCTATTGGAACCCGTCGCCACCTAGGACGGCCGGATTTCTTCACCCACCGCCGTCGCCCCTGTTTTCACCGCCGTCCCCTGTTTTTGTCTATTCACCACCCTAGGCCGGCATCCACAGCCGTGAGATCAACCCTATACTGATCGAAGAAGAGAGTTGGATCATCTTCCGACGTCGGAACGGTCGTCGCCGCTGATTCCCGACGGGGCTTGCCCATGCTTGCCCATCTCGCCGAATAGGGGAAACTCGTCGGCAATTTCTCAAGTGTAAAATTATATTTGTTTTCTTATTGATTTTAAACTTTTAATCCTCACGATTATAAAACTTATTATCAAATTAAAATATGCATGCAAGAAAATTAAGAAGAGGGAGATAGGAATACCTAAGCAAGGGAGAAGACACGCCGGCAACGAAGAGGAGAAGAGAATGCGAATGAAGGCTAGGGTGGAGGACGTCCTTTATAAATAAAATGACGGCTAGGGTTTGTGGAAACACACTAACACCCGTATTTAATTCCTTTAACCGGGTAACCGGTTAAAGAATAAAATATTTAACCGGGTAGACTTAACTAGGTAGAGAATATAATATAATTAATATTAATTCTCTAACGTTCGATCCTTCTCTGCCCGAGTCGAATATATTAAAAAATTTTTTTTTCCACGGTCTTTACAATCTCCCCAACTTGGAAATATTTCGTCCCCGAAATATCATAACAAGCAACAGAACAATTATGATTAACTTTATTTATTTCTTTGGGATCGGTTCATGCCGCTACAATTATTAAACTCCTATGCCACAAATAGGCTAGGGTATTTCCTTACCATTTCTTGTTCAGTCTCCCATGTAGCTTCTTCTGACCCCTGATTTTTCCACAATACTTTTACCAAAGGAATTTCCTTGTTCCTTAGTGTCTTTATTTCTTTTGCCAGGATGCGGATCGGCTTTTCCTCGTAAGTTAAATTTGATTGTAGCTCTAAGTCTTCAAAATTTGTGATGATATGATCCTCATCCCGTACATACTTCTTTAGCATTGACACATGGAAAACATTGTGTACTCCAGCAAGGCTTGGTGGCAATGCTAATCTATATGCACAATTCCCAACTCGATCCAGGATTGGAAACGGTCCTATGAATCTTGGCTTCAACTTTCCTGATATTTTAAATCTGATCACCCCCTTCGTAGGAGATGTCTTTAGGTACACAAACTCCCCAACTTGGAACTCTAGGTCCTTCCTTCGAGTATCAGCATAACTCTTTTGTCGATCCTGAGCTGCCTTAAGTCTTTGCTGAATGATTTTCACCTTTTCAGTTGCTTCCCTCACCATCTCTGGCCCGACTATAACTGCTTCGGTAGACTCCAGCCAGCACGATGGAGATCTACAGGGCCTACCATATAAGGCTTCAAATGGTGCCATCCCTATACTGGCTTGGTAAGAGTTATTGTAGGTGAATTCAGCCAAGGCTAAGTGTTTCTCCCAGTCACCCCCCAGTCAAGAATGCAAGCTCTTAACAAATCTTCCAAAGTTTGAATAGTCCTCTCACTCTGACCATCAGTTTGGGGATGATATGCTGTACTCAACTTAATCTGAGTTCCCATGGCTTTTTGGAAAGCTTCCCAGAAATGTGAGGTGAATAGGGGATCGCGGTCGGAGACTATCTCCTTTGGAATCCCATGCAATTTGACAATATTGTCAACATATAATCCTGCCAGGTATTCCGCCGTTCTCATTGATTTCGTGGGGATGAAGTGAGCTACCTTAGTTAGTCTGTCCACAACTACCCATATGGAGTCATGCTTCTTTTGAGTTCTTGGGAGCTTTGAAATAAAATCGCATGTGACACACTCCCATTTCCACGATGGTATTTCTAAAGGTTGTAATAGTCCTCCAGGTAGTTGATGTTGGGCTTTGATCTGTTGGCATGTCTGACACTTAGAGACAAAATTCACAACATCCCTCTTCATCCCAATCCACCAGTAGGTTCGCTTTAAATCCTGATACATTTTAGTAACTCCAGGGTGTATCGAGAACTTTGAGCGATGAGCCTCCTCCAAAATATCCCGCCTCAGTGCATTATCCTTGGGTACACACAACCTTCCTCTAAATCTGATCACACTATTTGAATCAGCTACAATGTCAGGAATCTTGTCCAACATTTTATTCAGCTCCTCATCACCCATTTGTGCTAGCTTAACACGATCAACTAAATCATTGGAAACAACCAAATTTGCCAATAAGCCTGTTAGTTGCTCCACCGGGTTGATAGCTACCACTTCTGCTGACATGGCCCAAAGTCTAGCTAACTGCTGACTTTTGTCCACTTTGCCCTTCCGACTCAACGCGTCGGCTACCACATTCGCTTTCCCTGGATGGTATAAGATTTGGAAGTCGTAGTCCTTCAGATATTCCATCCACCGCCTCTGTCGAAGGTTAAGGTCATTCTGGGTGAAGATATACTTCAAACTCTGGTGGTCAGTGAAGACTTCGAACTGGGCTCCATACAAGTAGTGCCTCCAAATCTTTAGGGCAAAAACTACTGCTGCCAGTTCCAAGTCATGGGTTGCATAATTTTGCTCATGAATCTTCAATTGACGAGAGGCATAGGCCACCACCTTACCTTCTTGCATAAGGACGCATCCTAAACCCAACAAAGACGCATCGCTGAAGACTACGAATCCTTCATTACCATTTGGCAGTATCAAGACTGGTGCTTTAGAAATTGGTGTCACTCCAGGTGCTAGGTCAATGGCAAACTCCACTGCCCGCTTAGGAGGTAACCCTGGAAGTTCGTCTGGGAATACACATATTCCCAAACTGAATCCTCCCCCTGAACCAAATTGGCAAACGCGAGTGCTTTCTTCTGGACAACGGGCTCTGGAAAATATTATCCATTGAAAGCTGCCACAAATTCCGCCCACGCGATGGAGGAAATCTCACGTCGATGGGAAGTGGTTTTCTCCATGGATTTCCACCAATAAGATGCTTCCTCTTGAAGCATACATGTTGCCAATCTCACTTGATGGCGGTGAGGCACAGATAGAGCTCTAAACGCTTTTTCGGTAATGTCAATCCAGCTCTCCGCCTTCATTGGATCGATCCCTCCAATAAATACCTCAGCTCTATTCTTTCTAAATTTTTTCCACAGTGTAGCGATCACTATCATCAACCGCTGGCGGCACCACTTGTCGGACTACCGGTGGCACTAGGTTTGGAAGCTCCCCTCGCTCGCCCAGGTCAGATAACCCTGCCCACCCTTGGGCACTCCCCTGATCACCATCTGGGACATTACTAGGACCCGCTGCCGAGTTTGAGGCTCCATTCCCTGCTACCACTCCCGGTAACCGCTGAAAAATATTCTGAACCACAGAATTTGTATTTTTTGAAGCCTGCGCTAGTCTCTATATGGCCGTCAGGATCTAGGCCAACACATTCTCTGTGTTCGAATTAGACTGCGCAGATAGGCTTGACTGTCTACGGGTGCCTGCCATGTGAAACGTTGAACCATCATGGTTCATTAATATGTTTTTTTTCCCCAATTATGACTTAGGTATATTAGCGAATGAATTTGTTAATTAATAACACACACAGTGGGAAAAGATAATAATTGGACTTTTCAACAAGGTACTTGAGTCATAAAATGTGAGCTTGTGGGAAACCGTGCTCTGATACCACCTGTAACGACCCGCCATTTTTCACGATATTGTGGGCCTTGCTGGCAGGGTG
Source organism: Piper betle (assembly GCA_033002965.1). NCBI lineage: Eukaryota > Viridiplantae > Streptophyta > Magnoliopsida > Piperales > Piperaceae > Piper > Piper betle. The sequence continues at coordinate 77,189 of JAURVB010013050.1, forward strand.
TTACTCAAAATTTAACAAAACCCAACCCTATAACAACCAATCCTAACCGGACCAGCTGTTACTTAAAAGGTTACATGAATAATATGAAGCAAATAAGTCTAGCATTTCTAACTCAAAAGAACTTATTTTCAAATGACAATGCATGAAGTAATTATCCCACAGTCTTGGACCGTTTCCCATAGCCACATTTATAACACAAGAAAAGTAAAAAGAGAAGTCCGCTTATTAACCGTTCACCACCTGCGTTGGTAGAAAAACCACCATGTCGTCTCTTAGTCTTTAGGTCCAGCTGCTAACCTGCGGAGGCAATTCCGCGTTAGTGATTAACCACTAAGCCGTATAATTAAATAAAACAAGTCCATAAACTCCCTATCATTATCTATAATATTGGCACTTGTGACCATTCCAACATGACCATTTATTAGCTGATGGTTCAGTCCACCATGTCCATTAGTTGGCTGATGGGTCAGTCCACCATGTCCACCTATTGGGTGATGGGTCAGTCCATCATGTACATTACCGGCTGGCGAGTCCAATCCGCCATGTCCGTTATCGGCTGGTGAGTCCAATCCACCATGTCCATTAGTTGGCTGATGGGTCAGTCCACCATGTCCATCTATTGGCTGATGGGTTAGTCCACCATGTCCGTAATTGGCTGGCGAGTCCAATCCGCCATGTCCAATTTATTGGCTGATGGGTCAGTCCATCATGTCCATTACCGGCTGGCGAGTCCAATCCGCCATGTCCGTTATCGGCTGGTGGGTCCAATCCACCATGTCCGTAATTGGCTGGCGAGTCCAATCCGCCATGTCCAATTTATTGGCTGATGGGTCAGTCCATCATGTCCATTACCGGCTGGCGAGTCCAATCCGCCATGTCCATTATCGGCTGGTGGGTCCAATCCACCATGTCCGTAATTGGCTGGCGAGTCCAATCCGCCATGTCCAATTTATTGGCTGATGGGTTAGTCCATCATGTCCATTACCGGCTGGCGAGTCCAATCCGCCATGTCTGTTATCGGCTGGTGGGTCCAATCCACCATGTCCGTAGTTGCTAGCGAGTCCAATCCACCATGTCCGTTATCGGCTGGTGGGTCCAATCCACCATGTCCGTATTGGCTGGCGAGTCCAATCCGCCATGTCCAATTTATTGGCTGATGGGTCAGTCCATCATGTCCATTATTTGATTATGAAGGGCATAGCCCGTGTCAGACTGAGTCAATTCCTTGACCCCGGTTGCACTCAGTGCATGGTGGTCGAATCTGGGCTCAGGCTGACCAGGTTATCCACAAGGGAAAATACAACATTTTAAATAATTATACGGACCTGGATATTTCGAACTTGCAGCTGCGACCAATGATCTTAATCTGAACGAGGACATAAAATTATACATAAGTATAATTTTATTCGAGTAGAAATGCATGCAACTAAATGACTAATATATATATTACTATTAAATTTCAACAATATTAAATATTAACACTATTCATGTGACATAATCATTTAAATCCTACTTTACATTAATAATCTAGATCATAATTAACACCTAACAAATAATAAAATAATTATCAACTTATACCCAAATATTTAATTACTATTATTAGTATATTTTCCTTTGGTTATAATTTTTTTAATCGCTACTATTACTTACAACAATTTAATTAATTAAGTTGTTCAATTAAATTATTTAAAATAATTTGTATTATTTTAATTTATAAATATTATTAATACAATTATTTTAAATTATTTGACTCTATAAAGTTTCGAACTTTATTTATTTCCATTATGCTATTTAGGTTCGACGCGAGTGATTGCTACCCGACTATAGTTTAATAACTCATTTTCTACATTACTGATCTCGTTATTAAAATAATCACTTTATTTTCCTAATATTAAATTTAATATGGTAAAGGTAACATCTTTATTTATTAATCACTTATAACCGTCCGATTTAATTTAATCGCTTTTATTACGCCGATTAATTATCGACAGTTTCTCATTACCGTATTTTTTATTACTTATGTCCATGTCGACTTCGTCCAATAACTAATTAGTTTAGTAACTTTACCCTAACCAATTAAAATAATTATCTTTAAAGATTTATTACGTGTTCGTATTATTTTTAACTCAAGTTGGTATCGAGTCAACCCATATTTACAAAACTGCCACCCTCCTCCTCCTCCTCTTCTTCTTCTTCTTCTTCTTCCCGTCGCCACTCTTCTCTGCACCCAAAACCAGCACCAAACCAGACCACGCCCTTCTTCTCCGCCCCTTTTCTTGGCACTCAAACCCAGAATCACGTCCTCCCTCAACTTCAACCTTCTCCACCAACCAATTGGAAGCCTAAAGTGCGTGTTTTACAGCAGTTAACCAAGACGACCATGTGCTGCACCATGGCGCCCAACTCCTGGCCTGTTCTTCTTCTCCCAGCCTCAAGACCCCTCCTTTCTTGCACCTTGCTCCAATTCATATGTTCCACGACCTCAGGCCGGCCTCAAAACAGTAAGGATCAGCCACCTTTGGACGTTGCATGGAGTATGGTCGTCCTCCCCACTTCTGCACGTCGCTGCCATGAATTCCGGCGAGAAGGTCGTCCGTTATGGACTATTCCGGCAGTCTTTACAACCTCCCCAACTTGGAAATATTTCATCCCCGAAATATCATAACAAGCAACAGAACAATTATGATTAACTTTATTTATTTTTGGGATTTGTTCATGCTGCTACAATTATAAAACTCCTATGCCACAAATAGGCTAGGGTATTTCCGTACCATTTCTTGTTTAGTCTCCCATGTAGCTTCTTCTGACCCCCTGATTTTTCCACAATACTTTTACGAAAGGAATTTCCTTGTTCCTTAGTGTCTTTCTTTCTCCTGCCAAGATGCGGATCGGCTTTTCCTAGTAGGTTAAATTTAATTGTAGCTCTAAGTCTTCAAAATTTGTGATGATATGATCCTCATCCCGTACATACTTCTTTAGCATTGACACATGGAAAACATTGTGTACTCCAGCAAGGCTTGGTGGCAATGCTAATCTATATGTACAATTCCCAACTCAATCTAGGATTGGAAACGGTCCTATGAATCTTGGCTTCAACTTTCCTAATATTTTAAAATCTGATCACCCCTTCGTAGGAGATGACTTTAGTACACACTCTCCTTGTAAAACCCACGACTCGAGTCAGGGTTTTATAGTCGTTAGCCGGTTGGTTTGACCGTAGTTTGAGTCGGTTCAGCTTTCAGAACACGTGTGCGGGGCCGAGGCCGACCGTGTGCACGTGCTATGAGGGTTTATGTATACCCAAGTATCGATGATAGCGTCAGATACGCATCAGCAGACTGAGTTATCAGTAGATATGAGAGTATACAGTTGATGATTTTATTTTATTTTTATGTTGTGACCGTAGAATTAGTTTAGGCCGAATAACGCATTAGGATGCGTTAGATGGTATTAGGGTGGGTTATTAGTTATACGACATGTCATTTGGATGTTGTGATATTTTGTTTGATTTTATGGGATTTTTCCCAATTTTTCTAGATTTTTCTAGGATTTATTCTGAGTCCGTTATCATTCTTGACTCGAGCCGGTGTCGAGTCAAGTCTTATTTACAACTTTGCCATCCCCTATACTCCTCATCTTCCTCCCCCAACACGTGTTTTCACCGCCGCCGCCCTGAGATTTTTCCACCGCCGTCGACGCCACCTCGCCGCCGGTCGACGCCGCCCAGCCCGGCCATGCCGTCGCCTTGCCGCCTCGACCACGCCCGGCCACCGTCCAGCCGTCGCGACACCGGAAATCGCCCTTGATTTCCCGCCGATTCCCAGACGCAATTCCGCCGCCGTCTGCGCCGGACCGCCGCCGCCATGACGTCGGAGCTTCTCCCCTCGACCTCCCCTACCTTTCCCCCTGCTTAGCGCCGCCGTCGAGGTCGGCCGTGGCTCTGATCGGAGCGGCCGACCGGCCCGACCGCACTCGACGCCGCCGTTGGTGGCCATCGCCGCCGCGGCTGCCCTCGTCGTCACCACCATTGGGTTCAGCTCACCGAGACGGTGCTAACCCCTACCTCCGATTGCCTCGCCGGAGCAGTCACCAGAAAACCACCGGAGCTGCCGGAAAACCGCCGGCATAGTCGCCGGAAAACCGCCGACTCGCCTTCACCGCCTTCGTCCGTCGGCACCGATTTCAGCGCCGATTGCGAGGTGGTTCTTCCTTCTTTTTTTAGAATTATTACATACATGTTGTGGTCATAGTAGCATATTAGAATTAATTTTATTAACTTCATGATTTTAGTTTAATTAATCGTGATTATGATAAACATGTGATGATTAGCGTAAATTGTGTTGTATGATGTGAATGCTTACTAATGAAATTGTTAGTAAACCATTGAATAGTTAATTAAATGCTTGTTAACTAGTTAATTTATGAATTTGTATGAATTAGGTTTTGCATGCTAGCATTAAGTTAAACAGATTAAATTGATTAAACCATTGTCACCTAATTAGAATAGGTATGCTTTGAAATTGGAATTAAAAGTGCTAGGTAATAAGTAACATATGAAATGATAAAATTATTAACTTGCTTGACAATTAGAGATTTAGTGTGATTGTCGAGATGATTGTCATGGTTGATTAGATGATTGTATGCATGTGGATATATTAGTTATATAGGCGTGCATCATATATGTATGGGCGTTAGTAAATAGTTATGTTCATGTAGGTTCGTTGCAGGAGCTCGCCGTCTAGGCACGAGACTGCGCTTGGAGCTTCTGACAGGTCCGTTAGGACACGCTTCTCAGGTTTTATCGCTCTATTCTATCGGTGATTTGATTTATTGATCGTAGGACGTGTCAGGTGGATGATTTATTGGACCCCACCTAACACGGGTCACCTGGTCGATGTTTTTCGGAATTAATAACCCTTGAGGATGAGATCCCTCGAGTTTGTTTTCGAAAATAAGATCCACCTCAAGTTGCCTTCGGGCCTATTATAATAAATCCCGACCCAGCCCTATAAATAGTTTTATCGAGTTTTCAGTGAGACAAGAGAAGATGAGTCGACTGCACGTACCATGAGCGGATGCCGTGCCAGTCAAAGCGGGCTCTGGATTAGTGCTAGCGGACTGTTCCATTCCCGAGGGATCCTGACAACTCCGCGTTTGAGTTCCTCACACCCGGAGGACGTGGAGGTTTACGGGTACTGTTTAGTACAGCGCATGTCCGGACTTGTGGTTCAAAGGGTACTAAAGGCGATTGCCTGAGAGTGCTCGGTCTACGTGCTCAAGGCCAGGAGTAATATGGAGGTTCGGAGAGGGCTTAGGATAAAATTTACGTGAAGTACTGAAAAAGAAGTGCCGAGAGCGGCATAGTACCAGATAGATCAGGATGCTGTTGAGTCAGCTGCTCGACGGCTCCTTTGTAGTTGCCCTTATGAGAGTTCTTGAGGAAGATATATGATGGTTTGCTTTCCATGAGAGTTTGCTCTCATGTTCCAGTTTGATATTAGTTATTTCCGGACCAGTGACACCCGTTGCTGACGTTTTTCTACTATATGTAGGTGAGGATGATGATTGGTGTATGCCGGCCTCGACGAAGGAGTAGCGCTTGCATTGCACACACATACCTGGTGCCGCGCCGACTTTTGCGTAAGATATGATGTGATTGGCTTTTGTAGTAGATTTACATATTGGTATTTATGCATGTGTTTGTGAGGCTTGTATGCCTTGTTTTAGAAATGCGCGGGAATGTTTTGAGAAAGGCTCTAATGATGTGTTATGTTGAAATGAAAAGGAATCAAATGAGCTGAGTATGAGATTGTAGGTGGGCTAGACCCAATTACAGTATGTTTGGATGATTTGAAGTCTATTACGACATAAATTATTGTTTTATATATATACTATATTGTGTCATATTTTAACAGGTCGTCCCCTTATTGCACTTTTAGGGGAGGCTCTGTCCGTTTTATTCCAGGTTTTATGAATTTTATTGCTGTTTTAATTATTTTGGTGTGGTGATTATCATGACATTCACGTAGTATCCTGTTAGGGTTTTGCATCTCATTCATATATTGTTTGCGCATTAGCGGCGTGCTCCATCTTGAGACGTCGAGAGGGTTATGTCGTAGCCGTTTAGGTCTTGGGTCAGCCAACTTAATCGGTTTACGAGTAGTTCGATCCTTTGTAACTGTTCAGCTCCGGGTTGAAAGTAAACTCGGATTGGGGTGTTACACTCCCCAACTTGGAACTCTAGGTCCTTCCTTCGAGGTATCAGCAAAACTCTTTTGTCGATCCCGAGCTGCCTTAAGTCTTTGCTGAATGAGTTTCACCTTTTCAGTTGCTTCCCTCACCATCTCTGACCCAACTATAACTGCTTTGGTAGACTCTAGCCAGCACGATGGAGATCTACAGGGTCTTGCATATAAGGCTTCAAATGGTGCCATCCCTATACTGGCTTGGTAAGAGTTATTGTAGGTGAATTTAGCCAAGGCTAAGTGTTTCTCCCAGTCACCCCCCTAGTCAAGAATGCAAGCTCTTAACAAATCTTCCAAAGTTTGAATAGTCCTCTCACTCTAACCATCAGTTTGGGGATGATATGCTGTACTCAACCTAATCTGAGTTCCCATGGCTTTTTGGAAAGCTTCCTAGAAATGTGAGGTGAATAGGGGATCGCGGTCGGAGACTATCTCCTTTGGAATCCCATGCAATTTGACAATATTGTCAACATATAAACCTGCTAGGTATTCTGCTGTTCTCATTGATTTCGTGGGGATGAAGTGAGCTACTCTCTTCCTCGATCAGTGTAGGGTCGATCTCACGTGTGTGGATGTCGGCCTGGGGTGGTAAATGGCCAAAAATAGAACATGGCGGCAAAAACTTGGGCAACGGCGGTGGGGGAAGAAATCCGGCTGTCCTGGGTAGCGACAGGTTCCAATGTTGCCGGGGAAGGTAGATAAGTGGTCGAGGGTGTCGAGGCGACCACCCAATTGAGGCGACGATGCTCTCCGGTGATGGAATAGCCCATGCGAGCACGCCGCTAGGTAGGCGATGCGGGCATCGCCCCGGCAGGAAGACGGCAGGAGGTGGCCGGGCGACACAGCAACGGTATGGCAGGGCTGGACGGTGACGATGGATGGCGGCAAGAGGTGGTCTGTGGCGGCGGCAGCTGGAGGGCACCTGGAGTTGAGAACAGAGCATGCCAGAGAAGAAGAAGAAAGAAAATAATTACCTTGGGTGTCAAACTTGCAAATAATACTTGACTCGATACAACTCGAGTTAAATAATAATACCAACTCGTAAATAGCACCTGACTCGATACCGACTTGAGTTAAATATAATTCGAACTCGTAATAAATCTTTAAAAATAATTATTTTAATGGGTTATGGGTTAAAGTTACTAAACTAATTAATTATTAGACGAAGTCGACAATGACATAAAGTAATAAAAATACGGTAATGATAAACGGTCGATAATTAATCAGCGATAATTCAAGCGATTAAAGTTGAATCTGAGGGCTATAAGTAATTAATAAAATAAAGATTTTACCTTTACCTTATTAAATTTAATATTAGGTAAATAAAGTGATTATTTTAATAACGAGTCAGTAATGTAGAAAATGGGTTATCAAACTATAGTCGAGTAGCAATCACTCGTGTCGAAATAATAGTTGCGATTAAAAAATTGCTATAAATAATGGTAGCGATTAAAAAATTATAACCGTAAACTAAATCATCAAGATTGGGGCTAAGTAATCATCATCGCAAATGAAAATTAAATACTTGTTTATTAGTAATAATTGTTTTTCAATTGTTAAGTATTAATTATGCTTTAGATAATTAATTTACAATGTGAAGTAGGACTTAAATGATTACGTCATTGGAATAATTAATTATTTTACTAGATTTGTTGATAATTTAATATTTAATATTTTTGGAGATGATATATATATATATTAGATATTTAGTTGCATGCATTCCTACTCGAAGATTAGGATCATTGGTCGCAGCTGCGAGTTTAAAATATCTAGGTCTGTATAATCATTTGAAATGTTGTACTTTCCCTTGTTGACAGCCCTAATCGGCTTGGGCTCAGATTCAACCATCATGCACTGTAACGCAATCGGGGTCAAGGAAATGACTTTGTCCGACATGGGTCCGCACCTTTAAAATTACTATGTGTGTTACTATGTGTATGCTTATATTTAATTGAAATGTTGTATTGTCCGTATAATTATTTGAAATGTTGTATTTTCCCAAATTGGTATAATTATATAAAATTGAGAATTTGTTTCTAAACTGGTAGCCTCTGTCGGCACCTAATCTCACAATGAGCTGGGAGACAATGTTCTAATTCAGAATGAGCTGCGAGACCATGACTAACCTCAAAATGAATTGGGGGACCACCTAATCTCTGAATGAGCTAGGAGACAATTTTCTAATCTCAGAATGAACTGGGAGACCATGACTAATCTCAAATTGAATTGTGAGACCACCTAATCTCAGAACGAGCTAGAGACGATTTCTAATCTCAGAATGAACTGGAAGACCATGACTAATTTCAAAATGAATTGGAAGACCACCTAATCTCGGAATGAGCTAGGAGACGTTTTCTAATCACAGAATGAGCTGGGAGTTGACCTTTACTAATCTCAAAATGACCTAAGGGATAATTACTCTTTACTTGTGTAATAATAATAATAATAATTAGTGAAATGAAAATACAGATTATATTGACTTGTTTCATTTAATTATGTGGCTTGGTGGTTTTATCATTAACGCAGAATTGCCTCTGTAGGTGAGTAGCTTTGGGACTAAAGAATAGAAGTGTGGTTGGTGGTTCTTTTACCAACTCAGGTATGGTGAATTGATAATAAAGTTGGGCTTCCTTATTATTCTCTTGTGTTACAAATCTAGTTATGGGAAATGGTCCGTGACTGTGGGACGGTTATTTTATATTTTAGGGAACATGATTAATTGTTATGATTCATAGTATATGTTGCGAGACATATTTGCTGTATTTCAATTCATGTTCTGGAATGTTACATCTACATTACCTATATTTTTAAGTAACACCTGGTCCGGTTCGGGTAGGTCGTTAGAGGCAGATCCCCAAATAGAGCTAATTAGGGTTTTACGAGAGGAGCAGCAGGTCTTGAGGGCAAAATAGATGAGAGCCATGGAAGACTAGCAACAGTCTCGTGAGGAGATAACCCAACTATTGGATACAGTCTGGGAGATGGCCATGGTCATGGCCAGACTGGAGAAGAGGCCAACAAGCGAAGAGACACCTGCTGAGGCCTCTTAGCCAAAGCAAGTACCACCACCGACTGTAGGGCTATATGAGATCCCAACCCAAGGGGAGCCAGTGGAAGTTCCACTCCCTAGACAGATTGGCAGTGAGACAGAGATGGCTAGAATCCGTCGTTTGTTGTTGGAGAGGGCTTAGGCAATCAAGGCCCTAAGTAGCCCCATCCACCAGGAGCGTTGGGATGTTCAGGACTTTTGAAGAATGGGGATATCTATTCTACGGGAGCAAGAATCCCGAGGTTGCATTGAAGTGGATTGACATGGCTAGATTAGTGTTGGTACACTTGTGGTGTCCTCCAGAGCTATGGGTGTGCATAGCCATTGGGGCTATGTAGAGCATGGGCAGACTTTGGTGGGACTCAGCCCACATAGCCTTTCTGGAGGGCAGGGCCCTCAAGCAGATTACATGGATGAGTTTAGGGAGTTCTTTTACTCCCAGTACTTCTCTGCCAGTAGGAGGGAAAAAAGAAGATGAAGTTCCTGTTGTTGAGGCAATAGGAGGGTATATCCATAGTGGAATACCACTCCAGGTCCTTGATGCTAGAGAGGTTTTCCTCGGGTAGCTTCTTATTAGAGAGGAGAGGGCTGCCTAGTATGTATCAAGATTGCGCCTGTGCTACTCTTGCAAAGGCAATCATGAGGGCACTAGAGTGCACACAAGCCCATGACTCACACCATCAGGCCAAGGGCACCACACCGTCTGGCAATAAGGGGCAAAAGAATAAAGTACAAGATCAGTGGGGCCAACAGTGGCAGAGACAGAGGATAGGTGGTGGAGTGATAGTGTATGCAGCAGAGGGGCAATATGTGCAGAGGTTGTCCTAACAGATGTAAACCTTCGAAGGGCAGTGAGATGATTTCCAGTAGTACCCTATCTGTCATGAACGCCAAAGATGCCATCAGGGCACCTCCAGAAGAATGAGTGGTGCATGCTTTGCATGAAGACACACTGGGCACCATGCAGCTGAGTGCTCAAGGCAATCGCGTCATCATTACCGGCCCCAGCAGCAGCAACAACAAAGACTGTCACACCATTGTAGCAGCCACTTCTCACTGCACCACCAGCCCACTCTCAAGGGCAGCATGGGAGAGGCAACCAGCAGCAGTGGGCATAGGGCCACCAGGGCTAGAGAGACCGATAGGACCAAAGGGGATGAGGTCAGGGTCAGCCAAGGCAGGCTGGCCTAGCTGCTTTGGACATTAGAGAAGCATCAACACTGAATGTGGCACAGGCTGAGATGCAGACACAAGGTGGCAGGCCATAGCGGCAAGGTGGGATGTATGCTGCGGGTGTAGAAGAGGAATTCAGGATGTAGCTGTCATCACAGGTACTCTTCCTATCCACTCTACACCTGCAGTTGTGTTATTTGACTCCGGTAGTACGCATACATTCATAGCCAAGACATTTGTTGATAGGATCAGTTTGTCTATAGAGGACTTAGACTATGACATGGTTGTGTCGACTTCTACTAGAGCCGTACACACCACTAGTCAGTGTGTGAAGGGTATCGCTGTGGTTATCCAACAGTGCATCCTTTTCATTGATTTCACAATTTTGCTGACGTGGGAGTTTGAAGCAATATTTGGTATGGATTGGATGGTGCACCACCGGGCATTGATTGACTACCATAAGAAGAAGGTTCAACTCAGATTGAAGGGGAAGGTGCAGATTACATTGCAAGGCAGAGGTAGAGATAGAGGAGGATGTTTGATATCCTATCAGCAGGCTCAGAAATTGATATTAGCACCAGAGTTAGCATAGATTTTAGTAGTTAGTGAGTTCGCAGATGTCTTCCCAGATGAGGTGCCTAGACTACCACCTGCCATAGCAGTGGAGTTTGCTATTGATTCGGTCCCTGGTACTGTGCCTATTTTTAGGTCACTGTATCGAATGGTACCACTTGAGCTCAGATAGCTCAAGACTCAATTGCAAGAGCTATTGGAGTAGGGCTTCATCCAAGCCGAGTGTCTCACCTAGGGGCTCTCTGGTCCTCTTCGTCAAGAATAAGGATGGCAGCATGAGGTTATGCATCGACTATAGAATGATCAACCAGGTTACATTGAAGAACCATTATTCCCTCCCACGGACAAATGACTTGTTTGATCAGCTTGGAGAAGCTGCTAGTATATTCAAAGATTGATCTTCGATCAAGCTACCATCAGTTGAGGATATGAGAGAAGGATTTACCGAAGACAGCCTTTAGGACTCAGTATGGGCACTACGAGTTCTTAGTCATGCCTTTTGGGCTGACAAATGCACCGGCAGCGTTCATGGATCTTATGAACAGGGTGTTCTAGCCATCCTTGGACCATTTTGTCATTGTATTCGTAGATGACATCTTAATTTACTCGAGGTCTAGAGAGGAGCACAAGACACACTTGAGGATTGCTTTCCAGAACCTACGAGAGCATTGCGTATATGCAAAGCTCTCCAAGTGTGAGTTTTGGCTATCTGAGGTTGTCTTTTGGGACATGTAATATTAGCAGTTGGAATTGTAGTGGATCTAGCCAAGGTTGAGGCAATATTCAGATGGGAATGACCTACTACTGTCATAGAGATATGGAGTTTTCTGGGATTGGCCGGTTACTATCGAAGGTTCATACAAGGTTTCTCTTCTCTGGTAGCCCCTCTCACACGGCTGAATAGGAAGGAGGAAACAATTCGTGTGGACCGATGCATGTGAGTAGAGTTTCCAAACTCTGAAGGAGAAACTCACTACCCCACTGGTGTTGAGTTTACCAGAAGACCATGATGATTTTGAGGTGATGCCTCTAGTGTAGGGTTGGGTTGTGTGTTGATCCAAAGAGGCAGATTGATAAGCTATGCTTCCCGGCAGTTGAAAGTGCATGAGAAAACTACCCCACAGATGACTTAGAGCTTGCAACGGTCGTGTTTGCACTGCACATATGGAGACACTATCGTATGGAGTGTCCTTCTAGCTCTTGACTGATCATAAGAGGTAGAAGTACATCTTCACTCAGAAGGATCTAAATAGTAGGCAATGCAGGTGGTTGGAGTTCTTGGTAGATGATGACATTAACATTGCCTACCATCCAGGTAAGGCAAATGTGGTTGCAAATGCTCTGAGCAGGAGGCTAGTAGTATGTGGAGCCAAACTGGCAGCTATGGGTATATCTGTAGATCCCTCAACTTAATCCCACATCTAATCACCTACTGGGAGACGATAAGTGGGAATGGACTATAGATCTTTATCTTGGGTTCACCACATTTAAAGAGATGACTTAGGCCCATTACGTTGCACTGTGAACTGGGTCGTTACAGGTGGTATCGAGCAACCTGGTTATGCATTAGATGGTGGGCTGGACTAGGGACGTGGGCTAGGCTGCCGGTCACGAGCCAAAGAAAGGTCGTGGGCTGGGGCTAGCAACGAGCCAAGTGTAGGAATTTCTGGGACCGAAATTTCCTAAGGTGGGTGGATTGTCAGATTCCAGCAACTTAATCCCACATCTAATACCTACTGGGAGAAGATAAGTGGGAATGGACTATAGATCTTTAACTTGGGTTCACCAAGTTTAAATAGATGACTTAAGCCCATTACGTTGCACTTTGAATTGGGTCGTTACAGGTGGTATCAGAGCAACCTGGTTATGTATTAGATGGTGGGCTCGGACTAGGGACGTTGGCTAGGCTGCCGGTCACAGGCCAAAAAACGGTCATGAACTGGGGTTAGCAATGGGCCAAGACTAGGGACGTTAGCTAGGCTGCCGGTCATGGGCTAGAAAGGTTGTTGGCTGGGGCTAGCAACGGGCCAAGTATAGGCATTTCGTGGACAAAATTTCCTAAGGTGGTATCAGAGCCAAGTTTCCCAAAAGCTCACATCTTATGACTCAAGTACCTTGTTGAAGAGTCCAATATTTATCTTTCTCCAATGGGGTATGTCATTAGGGAATTACTTGGACTCACTAACAAACTGAAGTAATCATTGAAAAAAAATATTAATAAACCATAACGGAATAAATTTTAGATGGCAGGCACCTGAAGGAACTCGAGCCAAGCTGCGCAGTTGGACACGAATGTGGAGAGTGTGTTAGGCCAAATTTTGATGGCCATACAGGGACTTGCTAGAGCTTCAAATAATACTAGTCCTGTGATTCAGAACATAATGCAGCGATATCGGGATTGGTAACAGGGAATGGAGCTCCAAATTTGTCTGCGGGTCCTAGTAGTGTCCAAAATGGGGATCGTGGAGCGCCCAAGAGCCGGTAGGGATAGCTGACCCGGGCGAGCGAGGGAACTTCTAAACCCAGTGCCACCGGTAGTCTGACAAGTGATGTACTGCCAGTTGGGGATGACAGTGATCGATACACTGTAAAGAAATTCGGAGAAACGGAGCTGAGGTATTCATTGGTGGGACTGGATCCAATGAAGGCGGAGAGCTGGTTGGACATTACTGAGACAGCATTTAGAGCTCTCTCTGTGCCTCATCGCCATCAAGTGAGTTTGGCGACATGCATGCTTTAGGAGGAAGCATCGATATTGGTGAGAAATCCATGGAGAAGACTGCGTTCCATCAACGGGAGATTTCGATCATTCATCGGGTGGAATTTGTAACAGCTTTTAATGGACAATGTTTTCTATGAGTCATGTGCTCAGAAGAAGCACTGGAATTTGCCACCCTAACTCAGAGGGATGGATTCATGTCCGAAGAGTATGCAAAGAATTTCTTGCAAATGGAGTGATTTGCACCCGGGCGAGCAAACAAATTTTCGGGGGTTGAAGCTAATTGAGGAGTAGGGTTGCTACGGCGCCAAGAGGCACTATAACACGAAGTGATTGAGTGCAGCCACTACTCATGGTTGGTGTACGACCATGTCCGTGCACAGAATAGGGGAAGACTACTATGCAACATAAGATTCCAACCAGGGTAGTAGCAAAACCGGTCTGCAGAACACCAGCAGCAGAACTATCAACGGAATGTCGATGGGAACCACAAAGGAAGTTTTAGGGATATTCCGTATCAACTATGTAAAAATTGCAACAAGATGCATTCAGCATGGAGCCCCGTCGGTGCTACAACTGCAGAAGGACGGACACACTGCAAAACGAGTGTCGTCAGCCCCTGAAGCAACAACAGGAGCAACCTGAAAGGAGAAGACACCAGTTCCTAATCGCTACCCAGCACCTGCAAAATCGGTGGACAAAGGGAAGGCAGAAACTTTTTGCGGTCGAAATCGAGGACGCTGAGATCGAGGACCACACAGTTCGAGGTAAAATTCTGATTCAAAGTGTTAGTGTGGATGTTTTATTTGACCTCAGGGTGTACACATTCGTTCCTATCATCCAGATTAGTTAAGAGTTTAGGACTCCAAACGTCTACATTACCCAAGACTTATAGGGTCACTACTGCAACGGGAGACGGGGAAGTCACAACGTTAGGAGTGACTAACCTATCCTTGGATATACAAGGGAAACCCTATGTATGGAATTTCATTGTCTATGGGATAATAGGCTTTGATGTACTGTTGGGAATGGACTGGTTGTTTGCACACCAGGCTTTTCTCGACTGTAAAGGGAGGAGAGTGTTGACGAAACCTTGTAATTGTGAGATGGGGGTCATTTTCCAAGGGTCATGGAATGATCCATCCTCTTGTATTGTGTCAGTTAGTGAGGCAACTGAGTGGTTTGGTGAGGGTTGTAAAGCCTTTTCGGCAACTCTAGAGGAGTCTGAGTCCAAACCCAAAGAGTTGTCCATGATTCCGGTGGTAGCAGAATTTCCGGACGTATTTCCAGGTGAACTTCCAGGGTTACCTCTAAGCGGGCAGTGGAGTTTGTCATTGACCTAGCACCTGGAGTATCACCAATTTCTAAAGCACCATACCGCATGGCTCCAGCGGAACTCAAGGAGTTAAAGAGTCAATTAGAAGAGCTGTTGCAGGCAGGCTTCATCCGACCAAGTACTTCACCCTGGGAGCCCCTGTTCTTTTCATAAAGAAGAAGGATGGCTCACTTCGATTGTGTATTGACTATCGCTAGCTCAATCAGGTGAGCAGTCAAGAATCGGTACCCCTTACCTGAGGGATTGATGATTTATTTGATCAGTTGAAAACAGCCGAAATATTCTCAAAGAGTAGACTTGCGGTCTGGATATCATCAACTGCAGGTGAAGGAATCTGACATACAGAAAACAGCTTTTCGAACTCGATATGGACATTATGAGTTTCTGGTTATGCCTTTTGGTCTGAACCAATGCTCCAGCGGCCTTTATGTCACTTGTGAAAATGGTGTTCCACAAACGCGTGGATAGGTTTATTATTCGTGTTTGTGGATGACATTCTGGTCTATTCAACGATATTGTAAGCGAGGACGATCTTGCTGTTTTCCAGCAGCAACCACGCCATGTTTCCTTCCATGGTGCGGGGTTGACGTGCTGGAGGTGGGAATTGCTCCCGACGGTGATGCTGGCCGGATGGAGTCACCTTGGAGGGCCAAAACAGACCGTCGAGGAGGCACGCAGGTCTGAAATCCGAGGGGAGAACAGGTCGGTGTTGCCATGGGTGGTGTTGCTGGCCAGACGTGGATCCGCCATGGAAAGTGCAGACTGGTCGTCACCTGGGGTGGTGCTGGTCGTCACCTTGATGGGGCAGGACATGGTCGCCATGGCTGCTGGTCGGCCACCATTAATGGTGAAATTAAGGTCCCCATATAGGGTGTAGTCCGAGTTTCATGAGATAGCAGCGGATAAAGATTGGATCTTTGGGGTTTTTCCAATCGGATCAGTGGGGTAGATAGAAGATGGGGTCTGAAATTGGGTGGAAGGAAAAGAAGACATGCTGGTCGGGTGTTGTTTATGTGGCCGACTAGAGTAGTCGTCATGGGTCTGGTCGGGTGCTGTTTATGTGGCCGACTAGGGTAGACGCCATGGGTCATGGGCTGATTATGTGACCGACATGGAGTCACCATGGTCAGGTCGGGGTTGCTGATTGGGTGGCCGGAATGGGGTCGCCAAGGACTGGTTGAGGGTTGCCATGTGGTGGCCAAGTTGGAGACGCCATGGCAGCAAATGGAGGCCGCCACGTTACTGGTTGGTCGCCATGCATGGTGAAAATACCGGCTTTCACGGGTTGACTACAATAAAGCTGGGAGCTTTGGGGTCGTTAAATGAATTGTTAAAGTAGAATGGCAACCAGGTAAATATGGGAGAACTCGATGCGGTTGAGTTAGAATATAAGGTAAATACAAAAGAATTAAGTATGAGACATGTTAATAATTAAATTATCAATTAGATAATGGGGATTTGGATGGGGATAATTAATAATTAATTATCATTAGAATTGCTGAAAATTTAATAAGAAATGAAGACTAACATGAACTAATTACATCATTTAAAATTGATAGTATATTAGTCATGTAAGTTGCATGTAGGTTCATGCAAAATAAAATTATACTAATGTATAATTTTATGCCCTCATTCAGATTAGGGTTCACGGGTCACAGTCAGACGAAATCACAAGTCAGGTACGTATAATAGGTAGAACATCGTATTTTCCTTGTTGGTAGCCTAGGTCGGCCTGAGCCCAGATTCGACCACCATGCACCGAGTGCAACCGGGGTCAAAGAATTGACTCAGTCCGACACTGGGTCGTATTATGTGCGTAAAGTTTGTAATGCATTAACATTGTTTTGGAGTAGTGATAGCCGCCCCATAAAAAGGCTACGGCCGGGGTGAGCAAGGCACAGCGATTCCTCCATCGCACTGGAGTGCAGTGATAGCCTCCCCATAAAAAGGCTACGGCCGGGGTGTGTGAGGCACTGGCACTAGAGTTGGCGGTGAGAGCTTCCCCACAAACGGGGCATAGCAATCACCTGAGTGCAGTGATAGCCTCCCCATAAAAAGGCTACGGCCGGGGTGTGCAAGGCACTGGCACTGGAGTGCAGTGATAGCCTCCCCATAAAAAGGCTACGGCTGGGGTGTGCGAGGCACTGGCACTAGAGTTGGCAGTGAGAGCTTCCCCACAAACGGGGCATAGCAATCACCTGAGTGCAGTGATAGCCTCCCCATAAAAAGGCTACGGCCAGGGTGTGCAAGGCACTGGCACTGGAGTGCAGTGATAGCCTCCCCATAAAAAGGCTACGGCCGGGGTGTGCGAGGCACTGGCACTAGAATTGGTAGTGAGAGCTTCCCCACAAACGGGGCGTAGCAATCACCTGAGTGCAGTGATAGCTTCCCCACAAAAAGGCTACAGCCAGGGTGTGCGAGGCACTGGCACTGGAGACGGTAGTGGTAGCCTCCCCACAAAAGGGCTACGGCCGGGGTGTGCGGATCACAGCGGATACCTCCTCCGCATTGTTTTGGAGTATAGCGGAATCGCTCCACCGCATATTAAAATAAACATAAGGAAATAGTGGAATGTACTTGATTTGTTTTATCTATTATACTACTTAGTGTTGTAATCACTAACGCGGAATTGCCTCCGCAGGTGTGCAGATACGAAATTAGGTGATTGACAACCAGGGCATGGAGCAAAATAAATATGAGGACTCCTTTTTTTTATTTATTTGAGAAATAAGTGTGGCTACTGGGAAACGGTCTAAGACTGTGGGATCTTTATATATGTTTTTGTTAAAAATGTTAGACATATTTGCTTAATTGTGAGTAACACCTGGCCAGCTAGGCCCACAATGTTGTGACAAATGGCGGGTCGTTACATATACAATATGAGGACCAGAGAGGATGTGGCTGACCGACACCTTGTGGCAGTATTAGAGAGGCTGATGATTGGTCTAACTATGACAGATCATGTCAGACAGGCACAAGCAGTTGATCAGTTGCCAAAGCAGTGGTTCCTTTAAGGGACTCATTGCGGGTCTGAGAACTTGGGACAGAGACCAATTTTAGTACAACTTATCATCCACAAGCCGAAACGGGTAGTTTAAGTGGACAATTCAAATCCTAGAGGACTTGCTCCAATCGTGTGTGATAAACTTTGGTGGACCATGGGAGGTGCATCTTCCCTTGGTGGAGTTTGCATATAACAATAGCTACCAGACCTTAGCATAGGAATGGCAACCTTCGAGGCATTGTATGGTAGAGGCCGTGCAGAATCACACTTTGTGTTGGCCTAGAGGGTGGTGAGCCAGCTAGATACTAGGCCCAAAGTGGCTTCCAGACTCTCAAAGGATAGTTGAGTTGATTAGACAAAGGCTTTTAGCAGCCCACGATAGACAGAGATCTTATGTAGATCAGAGGTGTAGGGACGTCAGTTTTGCCCTTGAGAATTACATTTTCCTAAATGTCTCATCGACTAAAGGAGGTGTGTGTTTTGGGAGTTAGGGCAAACTGAGTCTAAGGTACATTGGCCCATTTGAGTTGTTGAGGCATGCTAGAGAGGTTGCATATGCGCTTGCACTCCCACCCTGTCTATTAGCAGTAAACCCAATGTTCCACGTATCTATGCTAAAGAAGTATGTCCCCAACAGATCACACCAACTTCAGTATAAGGAGCTCGACATCCGACTTGACCTTTCCTATGAGGAGTAGGTTATGCGGATTCTCGACCGGTCTTTGAAGACTCTCTGTAGGAAAGAAGTGCCTTTGGTGAACGTACTTTGGTTATGGCAGGGTGTTGAGGAGGCCACTTGGGAGCACGAGGATGAGATGCAGCAGCGTTTCCCCAAAATCTTCCCTGCGGAGGATGACGGCTCAAAGTATTTGCACCCTTCCATGGTTTGGTTGAGTGCTATTGTACGTTTTATATTGAGTGTTATGGAATGGTCATGCACGTGTAACCCTCTAGGAAATTACGGGGAGGAATTTTTCTAAGTGCGGGAGGTTGTAAATCCCAGGTTGTTTGCCCGAGAGTGTTTACTATCGGTTCTGGTTGGTACCTGAATCGAGTTAGTGGGGTCTGGCCCTTTTTGCTGTATTTTGTAAATTATATGTTGTAAGTTGCCAGGACCTTAGCTTCCTTCGGTGTTTAGAATGCCTGTTTGGATGCGGCACACTTGGCTTTTTTAATTTTGGTCCAATTTAACTCCTGAATAGTTAGATGTTAGGACTGTATTTGTAAAACCCACGATTCGAGTCAGGGTTTTATATTTAGAATAGGTTGGTTCAACCGTTATTTTCGAATCGAGTCAGATTTAGAGCACTTGTGCTGAGCTGACGCCAGTCGCGTGTATGAGCTATGAGGGTCATGCGTACCCAAGTATATGATGATAACATCATGAACACAGCAGAACAGAATGAGTTATAAAAATATATAAGAGTATGCAAGTGTTTTTTTCTTTTTATATATAGTGGATTGTAGAATTAGTTTTAGGTTACTTACCGTGTTAGGAGGCGTTACAAGTAGTTTGGGTGGGTTGACAGTTTTAAAGCATATCATTACGATCTTTTGGTGTTTGTTTCATTTTATGGGATTTTTCCCGATTTTTTTTGTTTAATACGACTTTGTTATTATTCTTGACTCCAGCCAGACACGAGTCAAGTATTATTTACCATATTGCCACCCAGTTGTCTTTTCTCACCCTCACCCCGTTCTTCTTCCTCGCCCAAACCCTCGCCCCGAAGCCGCCCCCGTGCAGCATCGCCGCCGCTGCCGTGGACACCGGCCTGCCGCGGATCATCACCCTCTAGCCTTCCACAGCGTCGCCGTGCCGCCCCGACCAGGCCCGGCCACCATCTGGCCGCCACGACGCGAGGAAGCCGTACCTACCGCTGCGGCTGCGTTTTAGTCACGTTGGGGATTCTGTGCCGGCGACCGTCACCGCCACGATTGGGTGGTAGTCTTGACATCCTCGACCACTCAACAACCTTTCTTGACCGAAGTGGAGGCCGTCATTGCCCAGGCAGGCTGGATCGAGCTACCCATTGCCGCTGGCTATGTTTTGCCATTTTCTGGTGAGCCGCTGCTTCCATCGACCTTGTCGATGTTCTAGATGAGTCGAGCTTGCCAAGCTGGTTCCAAGGGTTCCCAATACCCTTACTCTTTGGCCAGTAGACGCCGCCGGCGGTTGTTGCCGGAAAACCGCCGGAACTTGCCGAAAAGCCACCGAAACCCGCCAAAAACCAGATTTGCAGGAATTTGGTAGATCTTCCGCAGAGTTCATCTAGTCGAACCTAATCGACTTCGGATGCCGCTAACGACGTGAGGTATAATTACTTCCGATTTAATTAGTTAAAATTGATGATGATTGTTAGCATAGCATGCTAGAATTGAGTAGTTGTCATGATGAATGCCAGACTATGAATGAAGTAAAGATGTACATAATGTGATTGACAGAGATTGAAGGTTAAGTGATGTAATGAAGTAAGTAAATTTGAGCATGATAATCGTGTATGATGTAACTTAGGAAAAATATAATAAAATTGGCATGAATAGAATGAGTTAGAATTATTTTCATATTTATGATTATTTGATTGTTGATTGATGTTATTTGTATTGTGTCATGTATCATTTAGTTAGCGAGCGTTAGTATTTAGTTTTGATGTATAGGTACGGAGTAGGAGCTCGCCGCCTAGGCATGATGACATGCTTGGAGCTTCTACCCGGGTTTGATTTAATGCCTGTAGGGTGGGTTAATTGGCGTTTTATCGGATCCCACTTAACTCGGGCCATCTAGCCGAACAGATTCTCGGACTAATAACCCCTCGAGGATGATTTTGAAAAGAAGATCTACCACTAGTTGCCTTCGGGCCTATTATATAAATCCCTACCCAGCCCTATATATATATATATATATATATATATATATATATATATGTAGTTTTTACGTTTTCAATGAGACGAGAGATGGAGAAACCGACTGCACGTACCATGAGCGGATGCCGTGATAGTCAAAGCGGGCTCTGGATTAGTGCCAGCGGACTATTCCATTCCCGAGGGATCCTGACATAGAGAACATAGAGGTTTACGGGTACTGTTTAGTATAGCACATGTCCGGACATGTTGTTCAAAGGATACTAAAGGTGACTACCTAAGAGTTCTCGGCCTTCGTGTCAAGGCCAAGAAAAATATGGAGGTAAGGAAAGGGCTTAGGATTTGAGACAAAAAAATGAAGTAAGAAAATACCGAGAGCGGCATCAGCAGCAGCAGATCAGTAAGTTCTGGATGTTAGCTGGTCTGCAACCCAGTGGCTCCTCTAGTAGTGCCCTTTAGAGTGTTCACATGGAGTATATGATGTTTTCTTTTATAGTAGAGTTTGCTCTCATTGCCAGCTTGTTATAGTTATTTTATTTTATGGACTAGTAACACTTGTTACTGACGTGTTTTTATACTATATGTAGGTAATAATTACGAGTTGGAGGAGCCAGCTTGGACAGAGAAGCACTGTTGTCGCTTGCACACATGTCAGTCATAGAGTGGTTAATATTCTATTTATGACGCTATTATATTGTGAATGTTGTGAAATGCTAAGACATGATAGGATATGATGAAATGCAATGAGATGATGTTATGACGTGATGAAAAGATAAGACATGATGACAAGAGGTGAAATGTGATCAGAGCGCGCAACGGAAGTGTAGTGGGTTGAAATCCAAGTTCGATAATGAGTATACAGTATATTAGATTATGTGTGATTGAAATTTTTGATATATGCATATATATTGGTATATGTTGTTTTGACAGGGTGGACCCTAATTGCACTTTTAGGGGAGACTCTATCCATTTTATTTTAAAGTTTTTATTGAGTTTGATTGTAATTGTATTGGTGTGTACTTTGAAATGCATGTCATTCATGTAGTACCATGTTAGGGTTTGTGCATTTATCCATGCATTGCAGAGTTGTATCTTTATCTTAAGACGCCGAGATTGGATCCACATGAGTTAGGTTTGGCTTAGCCAACCTAACCGGGGCCTGTAACATGCCGTTTCGGTTCACAAGCATGAACCAAATTTGGGGTGTTGCAGAATTGGTATCAGAGCCACTCTCGGCTGATTAAGATGAAACATTATAGGTGATGTGTGTGCAAAGACTACTCCAAGTCCAGCTGGCAGGTCATTTCTATGGATTTTTCTTTGTGATACCACACTATTTGTCGGTTAGATGTGAGCAAGGAATGTTGTAGTGCTAGCAGAGGTAGAATGGGTATAAGTCATTTCTTTAAAATGGTTAACCCAAGTTAAAGATTTATAGTCCATTCTTACTTATAAACAGGATCTTCTCCCAGTACGTATTAGATGTGGGGTTAAGTTGAGGGATCTCACAATCCACCCACCTTAGGAAATTTCGTCCCTGAAATTCCTACACTTGGCCCGTTGCTAACCCAAGGCCACGACCTTCTTTGGCCCGTTACCAGCAGCCTAGCCAATGTTCCTAGTCCAGCCCGTTGCTAGCCTTAGCCCACGACCTTTCTGGCTCGTGACCAGCAGCCTAGCCAACGTCCCTAGGCCAGCCCACTATCTAGCATGGAACTAGGTTGTTCTGATACCACCTGTAACCGACCCACAGTGCAACATAATGGGCCTAAGTCATTTCTTTAAAATGGTTAACCCAAGTTAAAGATTTATAGTTCATTCTCCCTTATAAACAGGATCTTCTCCCAGTAGGTATAAGATGTGGGATTAAGTTGAGGGATCTCACACTTTAGGTTGGTTGTAGGACTTAGGAATAGAGTTTCCTAAAAGTACATGTAGGTGACTTTTAACAGATGAGGATTAGAGGGACATGGGTAGATGCTAACAGGTAGGTCTTACCGTCGATGTATATTTCCTTGACATAGCTCAGATTAGAACCTTGCGATACTCTAGAGTATCTGCTTGACCAACCTAGTAGGCCCTTAGGGGTGACCTAGGTTTCCCGCCAAGGTAGCAGTAGAGATTAGGAACATAAGAGCATGATGATGGTCATGTTAAAATAGACATAGGAAGTATAGAATCCAGAATGTTTGAGGTGGTCAGCATCACAAGCAGGATTCGCCACGTCGGCACCACTACAGTCAATGAGGATGTATAGGACGGTTGAGGCAGTAGAGGATATGACTGATGCGTATTCCAGCTTCCAGGAACTAATTTCAGTTGAACCTCCTTGAGTTGAAATTTTGAGGACAAAATTTTTATAAGGAGAGAAGATTGTAAAACCCACAATTCGAGTCACGGTTTTATATTCAGAACTGGTCGGCTCGACCGTTATTTTTGAGTCGAGTCAGATTCAGAGCACATGTATTGAGTCGACGCCAGTCGCGTGTATGAGCTATGAGGGTCATGTTTACCCAAGTATATGATGATAGCATCATGAACACAACAGCAACAGAATAAGTTATCAGAATATATAAGAGTATGCCAGTTGTTTTTTTTATTTTTATATATAGTGGATCGTAGAATTAGTTTTAGGCTATTTACCGTGGTAGGAGGCGTTACGGGTAATTTGGGTGGGTTGATAGTTTTAGAGCATATCATTATGATGTTTCGGTGTTTGGTTGATTTTATGGGATTTTTCCCAATTTTTTTGGGATTAATATGACTTAGTTATTATTCTTGACTCGAGCTGGACACAAGTCAAGTATTATTTACGATATTGCCACCCAGTTGTTTTTTCTCACCCCCGCCCTGTTCTTCTTCCTTGCCAAAAACCTTGCCCCGACACCACTACCATCCAGCATCGCCGCCGCTGCCGTGGACACCGGCCTGCCGCCGATCATCACCAGCTAGCCTCACCACGCCATTGCAATGCCGACCCGACCAGGCCCGGCCACCATCTAGCCGCCGCGATGCGAGGAAGCCGCACCTACTGCTGCCGCTGCGTTTTGGTCGTGTTGCCGATTCCACCACCGAAAACCGTCGCTGCCACGATCGGGTGGTTGCCTCGACATCTTCGACCACCCAGTGACCTTTCTTGACCGGAGCGGAGGCTGTCGTGGCCAAGGCTGGCTAGATGGAGTCACCCATTGCCGCCGGCTCTGTTTTGCCATTTTCCGGCGAGCTGCTGCTTCCATCGACCACGTAGACGTTGTAGATTAGTCGGCCTTGCCGAGCCAGTTCCAAGCGTACCCAATACCTATACTTTTCGGCCAGTAGACGCCACTGGCGATTGTTGCCGAAAAACCGCTAGAACTTGCCGAAAACCACCGAAACCCACCAGAAAACCAGATTTGCAGGAATATGGCAGATCTTCTGTGGAGTTCATCCAGTCAAACCTGATCGACTTTGGATGCCGCTGAGTGTCGAATTTGAGCTCCGAGATGCACGACGAAACCCTAACGACGTGAGGTATAATGTGAGATCCCTCAACTTAGTCCCACATCTAACACCTACAGGGAGAAGATCCTGTTTATAAGTGGGAGTGGACTATAGATCTTTAACTTGAGTTAACCATTTTAAAGAAATGACTTAGGCCCATTACGTTGTACTTTGGGCCAGGCCGTTACAGGTAGTATCAGAGCAACCTGGTTCTGTGTTAGATGGTGGGCTGGATAATGGACGTTGGCTAGGCTACCGGTCACGGGCCAAAAAGGTCGTGGGGTAGGGCTAGCAACGGGCTGGACTAGGGAGGTTGGCTAGGTTGCCGGTCACGGGCCAGAAAGGTCGTGGGCTGGGGTTAGCAACGGGCCAAGTATAGGCATTTCGGGGATGAAATTTCCTAAGCTGGGTGGATTGTGAGATCCCTCAACTTAGTCCCACATCTAACACCTATTGGGAGAAGATCCTATTTATAAGTGGGAATAGACTATAGATCTTTAACTTGGGTTAACCATTTTAAAGAAATGACTTAGGCCCATTACGTTGCACTTTGAACCGGGTCGTTATATATAATTACCTCCGATTTGTTAGCATAGCATGCTAGAATTGAGCAGTTGTCATGATGAATGCCAGACTATGAATGAAGTAAAGATGTACATAATGTAATTAAAATGGATTGAAGGTTAAGTGATCTAATGAAGTATGTAAATTTGAGCATGATAATTGTGTACGATGTAACTTAGGAAAAATACAATAAAATTGGCATGAATAGGATGAGTTAGAATTATTTTTATATTTATGATTATTTGACTGTTAATGGATGTTATTTGTATTGTGTGTGATGTTCATTGTGTGTGATGCATCATTTAGTTAGCGGGAGTTAGTATTTAGTTTTGATGTGTAGGTACGGAGTAGGAGCTCGCCGCATAGGCGTGATGACACACATGGAGCTTCTACTAGGTCCGTTTAGGACTCGACTCAATTTTTACTTTCTTCTATTGTATGTTTGATTTAATGCCTGCAGGGCGGGTTAAGTTGCGTTTTATTTGATCCCACTTAACTCGGGTCATCTAACCGAACAGATTCCCGGATTAATAACCCGTCGAGGATGAGATCCCTTGAGGATGATTTCGAAAATAAGATCTACCACAAGTTACCTTCGGGCCTATTATATAAATCCCTACACAGGCCTTATATATATGTGTTTATTAGTTTTTGTAGTTTTCACGTTGAGACAAGAGATGGAGAAACCGACTACACGTACCATGAGCGGATGCCATAGCAGTCAAAGCGGGCTCTGGATTAGTGCCAATGGACTTTTCCATTCCTGAGGGATCCTGACAACTCCGCGTTTGAGTTCCTCACACCCGTAGAACGTGGAGGTTTACAGCTACTGTTTAGTACAGTGCATGTCCAGACTTGTGATTCAAAGAGTATTAAAGGCGACTGCCTAAGAGTACTCGGCCTTCGTTCTCAAGGCCAGGAGAAATATGGAGGTAAGGAGAGAGCTTAGGATTTGAGACCAGAAAATGAAGTAAGAAAATGCTGAAAGCAGCATACTGCAGTAGCAAATCAGTCTGTTCGGGATGCTACCGGGTCCACAGCCAAGTGGCTCCTCAGTAGTGCCCTTCACAATGTTCAAGTGGAGTATATGATGTTTTCTTTCATATGAGAGTTTGCTCTCATGGCCAGCTTGTTATAGTTATTTTACTTTCTGGACTAGTAACACTTGTTATTAACGTGTTTTTATACTATATGTAGGTAATAATTACGTGTTGGGGGAGCTAGCTTGGAACAGAGGAGCACTGTTGTTGTAACGACCCGCCCGAACCGGACCGAGTGTTACTTCAAAATATAGTTAATGTAAATGTAACCTTCTAGAACATGAATTTAAATACAGCAAATAGTCTTGCAACAATATAATATAAATCATAACAATAAATCATGTTCTCTAAAATTTAAAATAACCGTCCCACATCCTCAGACCGTTTCCCATAGCCACATTCATAACCCAAGAGAATAATAAGGAAGTCCAACTTTATTATTGATTCACCATACATGGGTTGGTAAAAGAACCACCAACCACACTTCTATTGTTTAGTCACAAAGTTGCTCACCTGCAGAGGCAATTCCGCGTTAGTGATAAAACCACTTAGCCGCATAATTAAATGAAACAAGTCAATATAATCCCTATTATCATTTCACTCGTTATTACTATTATTATTATTACACAAGTAAAGAGAAATTATCCCTCAGGTCATTCTAAGATTAGTAATTTGTCTCTCAGGTCATTCTGAGATTAGTAAGGTCGACTCCTAGCTCATTTTGAGATTACAAAATGTCTCCCAGCTCATTCTGAGATTAGGTAGTCTCCCAATTCATTTTGAGATTAGTCATGGTCTCCTAGTTCATTCTGAGAATAGAAATTGTCTCCCAGCTCGTTCTGATATTAGGTGGTCTCCCAATTCATTTTGAGATTAGTCATGGTCCCCCAATTCATTTTGAGGTTAGTCATGGTCTCCCAGTTCATTATGAGATTAGAACATTGTCTTCCAGCTCATTCTGAGATTAGGTGGTCTCCCAATTCATTTTGAGGTTAGTCATGGTCTTCCAATTCATTCTGAGATTAGAAAATTGTCTCCCTGCTCATTCTAAGATTAGGTGGTCCCCCAATTCATTGTGAGGTTAGTCATGGTCTCCCGAGTTCATTCTGAGATTAGAAAATTGTCTCCCAGCTCATTCTGAGATTGGGTGGTCCCCCAATTCATTTTGAGGGTAGTCTATGGTCTCCCAGTTTATTCTGAGATTAGAAATTGTCTCCCAGCTCGTTCTGATATTAGCTGGTTCCCCAATTCATTTTGAGATTAGTCATGGTCCCCCAATTCATTTTGAGGTAAGTCATGGTCTCCCAGTTCATTCTGAGATTAGAACATTGTCTCCCAGCTCATTCTGAGATTAGGTGCCACGAAGTGCTACCTGTTTGGAAAAAAATTTACACAATTTTATATAATTAGACTAATTTGGGAAAATACAACATTTCAAATAATTTTAAATTTAATATGGTAAAGGTAAAATCTTTATTTTATTAATTACTTACAACCGTCCGATTTAATTTAATCGCTTGTTGTGCCGATTAATTATTGACCTTTTTCCATTACCGTTTTTTGTTACTCGTAGCGATTTCGTACAATAATTAATTAGTTTACTAACTTTAATCCATTAAAATAATTATTTTTAAAGATTTATTATGATTTAATATTATTTTTTAACTCGAGTCGGTATCGAGCCCGGTGTAATTTAAGAGTTGGTATTATTATTTAACTCGAGCTGTGTCGAGTCAAGCATTATTTACAAGTTTGCCACCCAAGGTAATTTTTTCCTTCTTCTTCTCCGGCGCCATCCCTTGTTCCCGATGGCAGCTGCCCTCCAACCGCTGCCGGACAATCGTCTCCGCCTAGACTCTCTAAGCAATTGCGGTGTCACCCCAGCCAACTCTGGCCGCCTTCCAATCGCGGCGACGCTCGCATCGCCTGCCTAGTGGCGTGCTAGCATCGGCGATTCCACTGCTAGCGAGTGTCACCACCTCAATTGGGTGGTCACCTCGACAAGCTCAACCACCTTTCTACCTTGCCCAGCCATATTGGAACCCATTGCCGCCCAAGACGGCCGGATATCTTCCCCCACCACGCGTCGCCTTTGTTTTTGCCACCGTCTTCTGTTTTTGGCCATTTACCACCCCAGGCCGACATCCACACACGTGAGATTGACCCTACACTGATCGACGAAGTGAGTGGGATCATCTTCTAACATCAGAATGACCGTCGCCACCGATTCCCGGCGAAACCTTGCCTGAGCTTCCCCATCTCGCCGAAACAGGGGACTCGTCGGCCAAATTAAACTTTAATTTCTGTTTAGTTTCTTTCTTGTTGATTTTAAACTTTAATCCTCACCATTACAAAGCTTGTTATCAAATTAAAATATGCATGCAAGAAAATTAAGAAGAGGGAGATAGGAAGAATACCTAAGCAAGGAAGATGATACGCCGGTAAGGAAGAGGAGAAGAAAATGTGAATGAAGGCTAGGGTGGAGGACGTGCCTCATAAAATAAAATGAAATGACGGCTAGGGTATGTAAAAACACCCATATTTCATTTAACCGGTAACTGGGTAAATAATAAAATTTAATAATTAATCGGGTAGAATTAACCGCATATTGGACATATTACGTTCGGTCCTTCCCGAACCGCGTTCGCGTCTTTTTCATGGTCTTTACAGTTGTCGCTTGCACACATGTCAGTCGAAAGACTGCTAATAATATTCTATTTATGATGCTATTATATTGTGAATGTTGTGAAATGCTAAGACATGATAGGATATGATTAAATGCAATGAGATGATGTTATGACATGATGAAAAGCTAAGACGTGATGACAAGAGGTGAAATGTGATCAGAGCGTGCAACGGAAGTGTGGTGGGTTGAAATCCAAGTTCCATAATGAGTATACAGTATATTAGATTATGTGTGATTGATATTGTTGATATATACATAAATATTGGTATATGTTGTTTTGATAGGGTGGACCGAAATTGTACTTTTAGGGGAAACTCTATCCGTTTTACTTTAGATTTTTTTATTGAGTTTGATCGTAATTGTATTGGTGTGTACTTTGAAATGCATTTCATTCATGTAGTACCATGATAGGGTTTGTGCATTGCATCCATGCATTGCGAGTTGTATCTTTATCTTAAGACGCCGAGATTGGATCGACATGAGTTAGGTTCAGGTTAGCCAACCTAACTGGGGCCTGTAACATGTCGGTTTGGTTCACAAGTGTGAACTGGATTTGGGGTGTTACAGTATCCCTCACTTATCTTTTGTGTGATTGCCTTCTGTTTGATAACCTTTCGGACCATTTTACTCCTTTTGGGACCTGCAGTGCAGTTCCCGAGGAGGACCCGATCACCTAAGGGTAAAAACCCTAAGTTTTTGAGTTTGGAAATAACCCAACCCATACCTTTTTTAGCTTACCCAACCCATATTTCTTTTGCTAACCCAACCCCTACAGCTATAGGTACAACACCCATACCCCTATAGGTACGGCACCCATACCCCTATAGGTATGGCACCCATACCCCTATAGGTATGCCACACATACCCCTATAGGTATGACGCCCATACCTCTATACGTATGGCATCCATACCTTTGTAGGTATGACACCCATACCTCTATGACATCACCAAGCCAACCCATACCTCTTCAAGTATGGTACCCATACCTATGACATCACCAAACCAACCACCCCTTTCCTATAAAATCTACCCCTTCCCTCACCTTTTCACCATTTCTCCTTCCCTCCTATCCTTCATTCACTTTCATCTACTTTCCTTGGCCTTCTTCTTCCCCCTTGGAGCTCCAATCAATCCCCCTCCATGTCCAAGCATCCTAGGGTGGAAGGCTTTGAGGTTGGACTGCCTCAAAAGACCTCCCCTTGGTCTTCACTCGTTAGCCTCTGGTTTGGGCTGCCTCTATTGCTCGTTTTTTGATGTGTATTACTTTTATTATTAAATGAAATTATTTTCAGAAAATTTTTATCATGTGTATCTGAATGTTAGGAGAATTTTAAGTATACATTCATCTAATTCGGACATGTAAATAAATAGATATGATTTTTACAATGCATGTAGGTCACTAATATGTACTATTTTAGTATAAAAATCATATGTCAGCCATTCTGATGTACTGATGTTCTATTTGCACAATTCTTATTTTAATACACTCATAACATGTAGATCTACAAGGTTCTTGTTGTATGTTTTACCTTCCATGGCCTAGAATTTACATGTAAGAGGGTAAAATGTTCCTAATATAACCACTAAATAATCTTGTACATAACCCATCAGTATGCATTGTATTTTCTGAGTGTACGTGGCTATGAGCATGATCTATAATAGTGTTGGTATTTTAAGCCACGAATTTTAAACTAATAAAATCTTGTAAAATTATATGATACATCTAATTGCTTAGTTGAAATAAGGAAATTTTGGAAATGGTTAAAAATCATCTATGAATGTTTTAGAAGTGTTTACTGGGATAGTGTGAAGATGTTGAGTGAAAACGCAAGTTTTTAACTCCAGTTGTAAATTACCTTAAAATAGGTTAACGCTGTTAGATTTTAGTAAAACTTGGTCCATACCTTACACTATGTCCCAGTACAACCATGACCAAATTTGGGACCATTTGGGTAGGTTCCCAATTTTATTTTTAAATTTAAAATTTGTTAGGGTCCAGATAGCTCCAGAAACTGCCCATCCAGTGACCCAAGTTGTAAAATCCACTTAGGCCTATTTATAAATTAAATTTGGCCTAGCTCTTACTGGGCTCATGCTGAGTGTGTTAGGGTCCAGATAGCTCAAGAAACTGCCCAAGTTGTAAAATTCACTTAGGCCTAGGCCTATTTACAAAGTAAATTTTTCCTAGGTCTTACTGGGCTCAAGCTCGGTGCGTTAACTAACTACTCCTACTGACCCATACCCATTTGCAGTCCTCTAACCCATGAACCAATAGTTACAAAATTAGTGCACATCATAGGAACACTGTTCCAGCCCTTAGGGCTGAGCTTAACGAGCCTTGTTCCCCTTGATTGGCCCATGGGCCAGCCATGGTTGAATTTACTTATGCAGCTTAGAGTGTAAGGGACAACATATCCAAATGGTCCCAAAATTGGTCATAGTTGTAGTGGGACATAGTGTAAGGTGTGGACCAAGTTTTACTAAAATCCAACACCGTTAACCTATTTTAAGATAATTTACAACTGGAGTGAAAACCTAGAGTGAAAAACTAGGGTTGTCATTCAACATCTTCACACTATCCCGGTAAACACGTCTAAAACATACCTAGATGATTTTTAACCATTTCTAAAATTTACATATTTCAAATAAACAATTAGTTCACTATCATATAATTTTACAAGATTTTATTAGTTTAAAATTCATGGCTTAAAATACCACACAATCACAGATCATGCTCATAGACATAAACACACAGAAAATATAATGCATACTTATGGGTTATGTTCATGATTATTTAGTGGATATATTAGGATTAAAATTTTACTAAGAAATCATAAAATTACCATGAAAAAAATGGCATGTTGTGCATCAACAGATCCTACAAATACAGAGTAAAAATTGGAGAAAGGAGCGCTTATATCATGATAACAGTCCAAGCTGCCACCTTTCCTCAATTTTTAACCTCTTATATGCAAATTCTAAGGTATGTCAGGTAAAACACCCAACAAGAAAGTTGTAGACCTACATGTTATGAGTGTAACAAAATAAGAATTGTGCAAATAGAACATCAGAATGGCGACATATAATTTTTATATTGGGATAGTACATATCATTGACCTACATGCATTGTAAAAATCATATATATTTATTTACATGTCCAAATTAGATGAATATATACTTAAAATTCTCCAAACATTCAGATATATATGATAAAAATGTTCTAAAAATAATTTTATTTAAGAATACAAGCAATACACATCAAATAATGAACAATAGAGGCAGCCCAAATCAGAGGCTAACAAGTGAAGACCAAGGGGAGGTCTTTTGTGGCATCCAACCTCAATGTCTTCCACCCTAGGATGCTTGGACGTGGAGGGGAATTGCTTGGAGCTCCACGGAGGAAGAAAAAGGCCAAGGAAAGTAGAAGAAAGTGGATGGAGGTGAGGTGGGAAGGAGAAATGGTGAAAAGGTGAGGGAAGTGGTGGATTTTGTAAGAGAAGGGTGGTTGGTTTGGTGATGTCACATATATGGGAACAACACCTAAAGAGGTATGAGTTGTCTTGGTGATGTCATAGAGGTATGGGTACCATACCTATAAAGGTATAGGTGTCATACCTATAGAGGTATGGGTGGCATACCTATAGGGGTATGGGTGCCATACCTATAGAGGTATGGGTGGCATGCGTATAGGGGTATGAGTGCCATACTTATAGAGGTATAGATGTCATACCTATAGAGGTATGGGTGGCATACCTATAGGGGTATGGGTGGCATACCTATAGGGGTATGGGTGCCATACCTATAGTGGTATGGGTGCCATACTTATAGGTGTAGGGTTTGGGTTAGCTGAGTAAAAAGGTGTGGGTTGGGTTCTTTCCAAACTCAAAAACTTACGGCTTTTACCCTAAAGTGATCAGGTCCTCCTCGGGAACTGCACTGCAGGTCCCAAAAGGGGTTAGGACGGTCCGAAAGGTTATCAAACACATGGCAATCACACTAAAGACACGCGAGGGACATGGTCCTAACATCTAATTATACACGATTAAATTGGACCAAGGTTACAAAGCTGAGCGTGCCGCATCCAAACAGGCGTTCCAAACGCCGAAGGAGACTAAGGCCGGGCAACTTAGAGCATATCATATAAGAAACACGGCAAGAAGGGCTGAACCCTACTAACTCGATTCAGGTAATAACCGAACCGACAGTATACACCCTAGGGCGGACAGCCCAGGTTTTACAGCAGACGAGTTGAGCGGAGCTTGAGGTCTGCCTAGCTCATTTAATGTTTCGAGATTAGCCTGGCGAGCCAAGTAGAGCCCGAAGTACAGGCTCGCCAGACACGCTCAGCTAAGCTTGGGTATGAGCTCAAGCTCGGCCCATGCTGGAATTCAGTTCGAGCTATTGGGCTCTCAATTTAGAGCCCAAAAGTTTTTATTGTTTTTGAACACAGATTAGAGCCAGGGTAAACCTACTAGACTGAAAAACATAAAGATTCATTGACCAACGTCTCTCAAAAGGTCCATTGGATGAGACTAATGGCTCTCTTGGAGAGAGAGAGACGGCTCTCTCTCTCTATATAAATAGAGGGAGCTCCTGAAGAATTCCTTGCAAACACCCTCAATCTCTCAAATTCTCATTCTCTCTAATCTGCCAAACACTCCCAAATTGTTGGCGAGTTTAAACATTCTGACCATGTGCCCGAATATTGTTTAGGCCTGGATGATATCATATCCGATGATCCCTAGCATGATGAGACTCCGACCCGGTGGAGGTGGTAGTGCTAAAGCTGAACTTCTCCCCACCCCCAAAAAATTGACGAAGGCTCCCTTGACCAAGGCCAAATCAAAGCTGAAATAATGTAGCGTATGGGACCATTTCGATCGGGTCATCAACAAGGTAACAAAAAATGTAAAATCATAATGTAAGTGTTGTTCCTCTACTTTAGCTATTGTTCAATCGAGTACTTTTGTTTCACTCAACATGCTAAAAAATCTGCTCCAAAAAACGCTCAAATAGTTCTAAACAAAATACACAACCGGGAGCAATATTGACATTGAGAGTGCTTCTCATTCACAATTAGAACCCGTGGTGATGAGATCTTAAGTGATGAACACGTTTTCTTGGGCGAAATTACTGTTTTATTTTGCTGAAAATCCATGGTTTACCATGTGTTGTTGATATCCCAATCCGGAATATGTTCTGATCATCGAGGTGTTGTGATTGGGATTCTTTTCAAGCCACGATTTTAAACCTTTTTAATTCTCACAAAGGTTTTTTTCCTTTATCACAAACTTGTCAGCAAGTAAGTTACATCTTGGTTATAGTATTCGAGCACATTATATTGATGACAATTGGACTTAGCAAAAGAGACTTATCACTTTTAAAGCATTAGAACACCGACATTTCAGTGTTAACATGACTACTATATGTTTAAACGTTTTGTGAGGTTTAAACATTCATGATCGAATTTTAAGTATAACATTAGATAATGCTATAAATAATGATTTAATGATTGACACTATTTTTGGACGTGGTAGGTTATAATTTCAATAGATTTTTTATTTTAGATGTAGTACATATGTTATAAATTTAATTGTTCAAGGACTTAAAACAATGGATGATTCTATTGGTAGGCTTAAGGATGTTCTGCTTCATATTGTTGCTAGTCGCCCTAAGATTCAAAGTTATAAAGAAATTTGTATAGACCGTGAACTAAAGCCAAAACATTTTGATGTTGATACAAAACATAGGTGGAATAGTACTTACCGAATGTTAAAGACAATTGATGATTATGAAAAACCATTAATGTCTTGGGTTGATCTTCATCATACGAACCCAACAATTACTCTAGATTAGTTTGATTTTCATGTAGCTAGACTTATGATGGAGTTTTTAGGAATGGACTAAAGAACTCTATGGGTGTAACACCCTAAATCCAGTTCATGCTCACTAACTGAATTAGCATGTCACGAGTCCCGATTAGGTTGGCTAACATGAACGCAACTTGTGCAGATTAATTGGCATCTTAAGATGAAGATACTAATCACTATGCATAGGTGAATGCACAGAACCTTAACATGGTACTATGTCGATGACATGAAACCAGTTTATATACTAAAATAATTACTATAAAATCAATAAAAGTTCCTAAAATAAAACAGAAAGAGTTTCCCCTAAAAATGCAATTAGGGGCCACCCTGACAAATTAACATGTATAAATATATAAATCCATATATACACCCATTGCACTATATTTTTCACATAAACATTTAATTCGGTCACATAAAAATATTCTCTATGTTTTGGGTCTCGACCCACCTACAAATTTTCGTTTCCACCTTTATC